>DWLR01005358.1:0-11040 GCA_018246295.1 Papilio alexanor hazarajatica
GGGCGATTTTTCGCCGTCAATTTGAAGTTGAACGTTTCGAAAACTCAGTCGGACTAACTGATGAAAAACGAATATCCGACTGTTTAGCCACTAAACTCATTTTTAGTATTTTCCTACAATACAAAGCTATTATTAGAATATAAATTGTATAAATATGAAATTTATGTGTTTATAATGATCACATCATTTATATATAAAAAAAAACTTTTACACAGAACTGTTACATTATGTTTTGACGCACATGTACCCAGTACCGGACGCAAATATGTACTCACTGAAAGTATTTTCTATAACGCATTGTCATTGTTTAAAAATGTACTTTTTATTATTGGAGATGTAAGTAGTGTTCCAAATTTTTGATTTCTAAATTTAATTTTTAATTTCATTCCAACATATGTAATATTATTATTATTAAATCGGTACAAATAAAATAATAAACTACATTATTTCAGTATAAAAGATTCGTTTATTTACCTTCTTTTCTGAAGCCGTCGTTTTTAGATATTAAATAGAGATTTACTAATTGGCTTGTTAGAGAGGACATGCATAATTATTCACGTTTAAGGAGATTAACGGGCATGTGTTCATATGACAATATTATTATTTACTGTGTTATCTTTTGAAACCAGCAATAATTTGATTTATCAATCATTCAAATCATAATTACATACGAAATAGAAAGGAGCGGTGAAGTTAACACTAAGAATTATAGGTCTCTGGTCACCTCAAACAGCAGACGAAATTCAGATATATATGTATATATATATATGTTTCTTTTTTGTTCATGGTACTTCAGCAGTCGACCAAGCTCTTTTATACAACAGCTGCGATATAAAATCCTTCTTAAAATTTACCGTTAAGGATGAAATAATACTCGTTTTATAACAATATTTCTATAATTATGGCACTTTTATAGTTGAAAAATTTGTCACGCTACCCAAACTATTCAGCAAGAGGTCATTGGAAAGTTAAAACTGCAGACATTGCAGCTCTGAAAGCTCACTATTTGTAACCTTGGGTTTGAGACTTTCAAGTAAACTAAATTTTATTGCTCATTTTTATTGTCTGCAGAAGTTAGCATTTCATTTCATTTCAAACCGCCAGCTGAGTTAATTCTTGCATGTGAGAAATGTTGCCATATATCAATATAGTAACATTTGTCAATTTAATATCAAACTTCAACAAGAAACATGTTTTTAGAAAAAAAAACTTATGCAAATTTTCAATAGCGATACGACTAGTAATTTTCAAATATGTGTTCAAATCTAAACGTTTACAATAAATAATGTAATAAATAACAACAAAACTTAAGACATATAAAATCACGAGATTATTAGACATAAAAATTTTAAAATATATGTAAATACAAAGTACGATATAAAACATATCTCTAAATAATCTTCCATGAGTAAAATATATAATGTCAACAAATAATGCTTACAAATTTACAAGAAAACTTTACCTTGCTGACGGTATTTAACCTAATTTCAAAATTAACCTTCAAGATGTTGGCTGTTTGTTTTTGTTTAGATAAAAATTTTGTATTTAGAGATATATTGTATGTCCGGATAAACTTTTTTCAAATAAACTGAGTTTATAATATATAATTAAATAACAATACAAATAAACAGAGTCAAATTTACATCACCATCACCTTCAGTTTTTTAATCTACAATATTTAGAAGCTTTGATGCATTTTTCTCAGAACAAACGAATGACTTCGGTGTAAAATGTTTCTTACATTTTTTTTATACTGTTATACGATTTTTAAATCACATTTCTTGTTGTTACAGACTAAAAAAACCTACAAATATTAAAGCATCAAATAGAAATCTCATATTATTTATTGTACCGCAGTTCTATATTTATTACATATACATATGTAACTGTTATAATTTTAAATACACAGTTAAATGAGACTTATGTGTGAGCAGAGTAATTAAATATAGGAGATAGTATAAATACGATGTAAATATAAGTATATCTATGTTTACATAGGTACATATATTTGTGTTAAAAACATTTTGGACACAAGACAGATATTGAACCACGAATGACATGAAGAAAAAATTCACAGACAGACCACATATATATTCTGCATATTGCGTCATTAAATTAGCAACGCACAATAACGCCATTGTCAGCCAATAGTGCATTAATTATTTTCATAATTAAGCTTAACGCTTAAGCCATACCAATATTATTTTCCTTACGAATTTAATGTCGTTTGGGGCTTGATCTGTGAAGTCTTCATTCAGAACCCGATCAACCCAACGGATGATAAATAAATTTTAATGCAATTTCCGTTTTTTTTATCACTATTTGTGTTATAGGTTTGTAAATAACAACGTTTATCAGATAAAAAAATATGTTTTTGTATTTCTACAAGGAGAAATTTTTGTATATATTTACTACACGAAAACTAGCAAAACCCTTTTATTCATGCCGACATTTTGTTAAAACATTTTTGTGGTTAATATTAGCATATTTCCATATAAACACCAGTGTAAAAAAGATGTAGCTAGTTTTAATTTTACACGCCTCAGGTTTCGAACGAACCAATTTTGGGTTATAGGATATGTAACTTTTATTCAATTTTTTTTTGACGACCATTATCAAAACCAAACACGACCACAATTATTTTGCTGCTAATAGTAAATTATGAAACAATTTGGCCAGTATCGAAATACATAGGTCGTGGTAGTTCGTTGCTAATTCAGTGACGGATCACAGACGGAATGTCGACTCAACTGGAGGTTAGATTATTCAAAATCAATCCACTAAGCGATACCAGCTTGTTAGTAAGAATAAAGTAGGTGCAAGAAGTTAGTATATTCAATACGTTTTGGATAAAACGATAAGGGCGCCCGCAAACTTAACATCATGCGATTATAATTACATAGTAACATATAAAATTAATATTTATCTACAATATTATTAAATTTAGCTATATCTATATTATATACGTACACGATTGTTACTCACTAACCATTTATGAATCGTTTTATCCAAATTTTATATTATTAAATCATTCATATCGTGTTACAGGTACATGCTCAAAGGTATTGGGTTGCCATCAAAACGTGAATTAATAAAATATTTAATGACTATTAAAAATAGAACTTCATTTATTATATTGAAAAATTATAAAATATCACTCGTTAATAATTTTTATACGCTGTAATTCAGCACGTTCAGTCATTTGATTAATGCAGCTATTATCGGGTGTATGCCTCACTCTTTATTTGTTCTTTTTTCATTTGTTTAATAGAAAAACTTTAATTCCAAAACGAAGGCATTTCCAACAATGTTGCCAACTTAGGGCTTTCAGCCCTAAATTATGCAAAGGGCTAAAATATGCAAATGGGGCTTTTTTTATGACCTAAAAAATTAGATCTATTTTTAGGGGCACAGATAACTGATCCAAAACGCCACCGTCCAAATGGATATAGCGTAGTTTTCATAAGTGATTAACGAAGAAGACTGAGTACTTTGTTTTTTTTCGTCGCCAGAGGCGCCTTCGCGTACCTTTCCTTGCATTTGGAGCTATTTCATCCTGATTTCAACGCTATTTGTTTTAAGTAGTTTATAACACTGGAATGCCATTACCATTCTTGTCATAGCAATTTAGAGACAGGCTTTGCGGATATGTAAAAAATCACTAATTGACTATACCCAATACCAGAACAACTATATCCTTTCTAAATATGCGTGATATGTAATTAGAAAAGTGAAGGAAGAAATTTATTATACTTAGTGCTTAACTAAAGTGTTGAAATATATTTTTAAAAAATAAACAACTTTTGTTATGGTGTGATTTAGTATTTTCATAGTTTTATTTTTATTATATTTTAAAGACCATCCAATTAATACAAAATCTGAATAGATGTATCTGAAGACAATGAAAATATTTTTTGTAAAAATATACTTCAACACACAGTTGCATTTTTACAATAGTACTAAATAATCATAGATTAAAATTAAAGCGATAAGATAAAAAGTTATTAATTCTTAATTACATGTCTTGTTAATAGCATCAGTTTTAAACTTCTAGTTACAATTCAAGTAAGCTATCATAAAAAGTAAAACAAAGCTATATAATCCATGCTGTACAGTTGTATACTCAATGCTACAAGCACGCCATTTGTCAATATCAATTTTATAGTAACACTGAGTTTCATGAGGCAAAAACAATTTAACAACACCCAACATCACTTGTATTCTACGTCTTTATATCGCGCAACTAAACTTATTATTTATTTATGTTTCATTTACTTTTCAACAGCTATCATAAATTACAAATATTTTTATTGCATTCCGTCATTCTTAGCAAAGTGACAGGCCCAAGAACAGTGCTGTAGCATGCTAGACTTGAATCTCTTTAAAATGTACTCTTAAACACATGCAATGAATGATCTTGTGATTTAAACATAACGTTTAAGAAATAATCAAATGTATAGTATAATAACAAATTTAAATGTAACTTATTCTCTACTTTCCATACCAATATTCACGTAACGAATTTTGAATCGCCTTTAAATGAAATTAAATAAGTCAATTTTTTTTAATGAATTATATGTAACGAAACACGTTTCTAACATACCCTTATATCTATGGGTATAACTATTGAGACAACGACTGCTTTGTGATTCGAATTGTAATGATCATAAGTCGTATTTATGCTTCAGATGATTTTGTTTTGTACAATTAAAGGTATTACGTACTAAGGGATTATCAACTTGTACATTTCATCGATTTCTGCGTATAAATTAGAAGAAATAGTATTTTGTGTGGGGGTAAAAGTCGCTGTTGTGGTATTTTTACGTCACTGAATGTTAAAAAGATTTAACAAAGTGTTCTAGTTCTTATAGGATTCAGACATCGAAATCTTAGCATTTTTTTTATTCATTTTCAACATGCGCTACTGATGCAGACAATATATCAAAACAATATTAAAATTTACCACATAGATTTTCTGTATAATTTTAAATAATAGACAACTAATAATTAAATTAGTTAACAAAAAAGGCCTTGTTGTTCAAAAATAATAATTTTACCATTTTGTTCTACTAACACGATATTTAAAGGCATATTATACCAAATATAAATTAGACTTCATTTATGCCAAATATAAATTTCATTCATGATTGAGAATAATGGATGATGATGATTATTGATAAATACTCGAATCTGACACACGCGTAATCATATTAACAATTTGTTTATGTAAACCAAAACGAAATCTAGCGAAATACGAATAGGTTAATTATATTTAGCACTTATTTCAAATCGAAGATTATTATCATTATTGAATTTTCACGTGAAGAATATTTTTTACCTACTAATATTTGGATTTTTCTTTTTTTCATAATAAATAGTACATTTTATTTAAATATCTTAACATATTGGATGTTAGATTTTATTAGTAGAGTGATTTAAAACAAAATATGTAATGACTTATTTTCTGGTATTTTAATCTATACCAAAGTGACAAAAACGTAAATCCGACTTATCAAACTTTCTCGCCCACAATCTAGGACGTGACAATAGAATTTTAATAAAAAACTGGTTTTATTTTTAAATTAATCGTACATTATATTATAACATATTTAAAACTATTTGGTGTTGATGTTGCAAAACTTAAACCTAAAATAATTAAAATTACGAGGTCACTTTTACGCATACTCTAAAATCTAGCATCATTTATTTTTCTTATAATCTATTTGACCCGTTATTTAACAGCACTATCGATATATCGTCACAATTAATTTGACTCGCGATGGCTTGCAAGCTCCATATGTAGTTGAGATTCGTATAAGCACGTGCTCTTGTGAGCGTAACCATGACAACCAATGAAAGTGCACAGATGAGTTTTAAATGTTGCATACAGTTGTGTACACAAGCCCACTCCGTATACGTCGCAACTTCAATTATGCCTCGCTCGATGCTTTGTATTGTACTTCATTACACCTAGAATATTGCTCAAAAGCGTAACAAAAGATTCGTACTCTATTGTTTTCTAACATACCACTATTAAAGTCTATGGTTCTTGTCGATTGATTTAAATTAACACTAAGTTAAGGCATTTCGTTTTCTCTATCATCATCACTATTTAGATTTTTAACGTTAAAGTTGGATATATTTTGGATACATACGATGTACAGAACATTATAAAAAAACTTACTTTAAACTTATATTTTTGGTAAAACACAAGAAAAAGACTTTTTTCTAACTTATAGATCATCTATAAATAAAAATTCCTGTGATTTTTTGCTCAATCTGAATATAACATTTTTCTATAATAATACTCCACCATTATTTCAGTACTATCAACGACGAATCTGTTTTAGCACTTTATTTTTAAATTGGAAAACTAAGGCGTAGATAACTGTTTTGTCTATGGCATGGTCGTTGGTCAGTGTGATATTAGTTGACACTAACTTGTGACTATACTGAGGGTTGCAAATCTAGCGGCACTAATATTGAACCAGTCTTTCCACATTTTGCAGAAATAGTAATGTTCCAAAATTTTCATTATTATTTAAATTAATTAACACATAATTTATCATTACACTTATATCAAAAGAGATTTTTTTTGCACTTCGGTTTAACGAATGCCCTTTGTATGTTTCAATTGTTCGCTATAATTATTCTTGTATCTATAAACCACCAATTGTCTTTTTATAAGCATCAATTTCATATTAAAAGATTTGAATCGTGGAATATGGATGTTTCTTTTGTACGTTCATTCCAATTCCCGCTTATAACAAACGGCGCAATGTAAATAAATATTCTTTACTCTATTATTATCTATAACAATAATCACCGAATAAACTAGGTATTATCACAAATTTGTAACGTAAACGAATTTTTAGTTGAACCTTTCTCATTTATCAAGGGCAATTTTAGTTTTCTCCCCTACTACTGTCATCTTACATCTATGAACCAATTCGGGCGCGCTTTTAAATGAGAATGGTTTATTTAAAACGTAACATATCAATTGCGACATCGTAACATTCACGAAAAAACAATCATCACTTAAGGTTTTTAACCGACAATACTTCTTCCTACTAATATCTTAATTATTATTTTTCCTTTCTATGTTACTCGGCAGTTCTCGCTAGTTTTCATTGTCATATTCTTCCTATCTAATAAGTGCCCAACTTCTAATCGTAAAAGTGCATCTATGAGCAATTCTGTTAGTCTATGATCGACTCAAAAACATTAATGATGCAAAGGCTTCCTGGAGAAAGTTCAAATTTTTTAATATTGTACATATGTAGATGGATTGATACATATGTATCGCATCCTATTTACAAGCTAAAACAAATTTATATTTAATTATATTTTCTAGCTAGTATCAATTATTAATCTCATTCATTCTGATGAGCTTTTTTTTATTTAATTTTTAGTCAAATTTGTCAATTACGAATATTATTCTTAAATGAATAAAATTCAAGCGATTAGTTTTCACACTCAAATCGTTATGGGTTATGATTCAGTTTTTAAAAATATTATCTAAAGCATATTCAAAACGCGTAATAGTTGGAAGATTTAAAAAGTGCATATCCAAATCTTTTTTGACAGGAATTTAAAAAATCAAATCAAATAGATATATTCTTTGAAAATACTTACAACTAATAAAATCATTATCGCTTCGATCTTTATGAAAACACACTTAAAAAGTTATCGAAATGTAAACGCGCCAAATTTAAAAATGCATATGATTTAAAGACAATTAAATCTGTGAAAACTAAGCACTTCAATGCTATGCTATGCTACATCTACTATTGGACGAAGAATTTAATTAAATCTAAGCTAGTAGGGTAACGCCTTGTTGAGTCCGTCGATCGATATACGATAGTGCGGACAATCGACACCGATTCGAATCACATAAAAGTTTAGACATAAGAAATTTCATCATTAACCCGTCTGAATTGCTATTAAAGTTCGATTGTATGATTGAATCGATTGAATCGAATAGAACCGATCGTCAACAATATGGGGCATCGCAGATCGATCGGCGGCGACAACGACCGGCCGTCACTACCGGTCCTACTTCACCTGCAACATGCACATGCTAGCAGGGTTAGTGCGAGCAGCGCCAGCGTGGCGTCGACAGTCGGCGCCGAATTGCACATGTCCTCTTCGCAGAAACACATGTGACCAGTGCCTGTACTTTCCATCATACAAACGTGGTCCACCATGAACAGATTGATTTGTAACTGCGAAGTGCACGTTCGCCTCACTACCTCGTACGCTGAAATTAAAAACAAAACAACAACATAAGTTAGAATATTTTAATTTCATTGTGGAAACATGATGCTTATTTGACTTACACGATCCTTCTCTTGTAGAGAAAATATATTTGTTTAAGGATTTTTAGCTCACATGGATAAATCAGAATCATGTCAATTGCTTCTCCAGAATATCGTCTACTGAATACGATTGGGTCTTTAAAATATTTAGTCATTTAAGTCGATGAACCCACTCAGGCCATTGATATGACGACAAGCCAAACACGCCTGTTCAAGAACTGTTTCTAATCTCTTAAGGCATCTCCGAATGTGAAGATGGAATACTCACGACTTTTGGAATAGCGCACCATCTTGACGCAGCAGCCGTTACAGGTCTGCAGGGGCGGCTGGTCGCGCGGCAGGGCGGTGTAGTTGAACGGGTCCTTGCACCTGAAGTCTGTCCAACTGTCGCACTCGTAGCAATATATCGACCGCGCTGCGAACAGACGCATAGACACACATTTTCATGTTATACTAGTTGTGCTCCGTGGTTTCACTCGTCACGCTCTTTAATATGAGCGAAATCAGATTAACTACTTTTAGAAACATAGCGTTGTGTTAAATAGCTGATAACCTTCTTTAATAATTGGGTTGTAAAATGCAAAAATAATTTTTTAAATCTGATTGGTACTTCTTGAGATTAGTGCGTGCAAACAAAGAAACTCTTCAGCTTTATTATATTAGAATAATATAGATATTACAGCTCCTATTTTCGGTACTAAAAAGATTTAAAAGAGGAATATACCTATACCATATTTTGTCTTATTTCACGATCGATGAATAGTTTGAAATGTATGTGAATTAAATATAATAGATTTAAAATGAGGATTCATCAACATAAATGTAATAAAGATATTCTAACAAAGAGTTATTAATATTTACGAAACAAATTCATAGAGCGTATTTTTTAAAGTATTAATAGACTTTTAGGTTTATATTTCGGCTATGGACAGCTTTACATACTATATCTGATCTTACAGGGTAAATAAATTTTTAAAATTATATTAACATGTTTAATACCATATAAGAAATCATAAAAGTAGTCCATCTTAGTACAAAGATAGTCGGTATAATTGGAGACATGAAGTCTATTTGTGTGCACTAAATAGGCTTCTGTCCTACAATTAATGCGATTCTCGTTTGCGTCATATTTTACCTTGTGGAAAGCAGCATTGAAACATCGCCAACTTACATAAGAAAAAAACAAATCATATTTGCACTTTTATTTATAGTTATAAATATAAATTAGCGTTTTATAAAAATCTCTACCCTTTTGATTTATGATGTTTATTTAGGTTAGTTCACATCAACTGCTCGTATTATTTAAAAGTAATATTATGTATGTATTTAGTTTGAAACTGATACCAATTACTCTTTTTACGCATTCATTTTACCGGAGGATGCATTGACGCCTATTCCTGCCATTAAATCTAGCTTTAGCCTTTGACTAATTTGATCCATGAAATCTTTCATATTACATATAACTTACCATTCAGTTACACGGCCCGATCTCGTCGCTTTTTTATTTAAAAATTGTACTTATGTACCGCAACACAAAAACAACAAAACACTTCGATTTTTTTTTAAGAACCAATCTTCTTCATTAAACCAATGTCATATCACATATCTAATAATGTCGAAGCTTTTAATAATAATTCGAGATTTTTATCTTTATGTGAAGTTTACTTACGCAATTTTCGTAGAAAAAGAATGGTGAAATATACAGAAAACTATGATCGCTAAGATAGGTTTATGCATCAGTCAAAATGTTATCAAATAAAATATCAGATATTGGTTCGACGATTTTGAAAATATATATCGTACTATGCTTACCTGCATATGCGAATCTAACGAAAAAGACAACGTTTCGGCCTTCGTTTATGTTATTGCAGTTTTAACTGCCGACTCTCAGTGGATTAATAGATACCATTACTATTATATACACGTTCATTCATTCTCAAAAAATGCATAGTGTTACTATAATATGAACGTCAGCGTCTGTTCTACAGTGTACTGTGTTAGACACTGGCGCCTTCCTCTTACAATTCATATAACTACAATAATTCTGGTAGCCTCACTTAGTTTTATATATACAGATCATTTAAAATTACAAAAGATTTAAATAGATAATATTCCATTTTGATTGTGTGTGCATTTGCGTTTGTGTGTGTGCGTACGTGTGAAGATGTTTGTGTTTTATTGTGAGTTTTGTTTATGTCACAGTGCAATCTATAAGGCGGAGGAACTACTGGAAAATGCTGTTTATTTGTATTTTTTTTGGTTTTTAGTGGATACGTATAGCTAGCTATTATATCTCTACAAATTCAGTACGAGCGTATTTAAATAAACGAATATTGAAAATCATATTTTTCTAATTAATTTATTACTTTTGTCAAGTAACTTTAATCATTAGATTTATGCAGATTCCCATATTCATTTTAAAAATTTTAGTAATTCAGAACAATAAATAAAAAACGTGTATTGAAAAGAGTTTTCAATAATAAACATAATCTTTAAAGTTTTCATTTCATTTTAAATTTATTTTACAAAGTTATAATCCTGTGTGGGACGGAAGAACATACATACAGTGTAAACTCTGTAACGACACTTAAGGGACTAAGCATTTTTCGGCGTTATAGAGTGGTCGTTAAATGGAGAAAAATATAAGATATTATTTTATGTATTTACTAATATAATACACATTTTACACGAACATTATTATTCATACAAATAACAACACTTA
>DWLR01005359.1:0-11040 GCA_018246295.1 Papilio alexanor hazarajatica
TTGACCAGAAAAGAGTATGGAATACTATCTTGTCCAGGTGTGGAGTCCTTAAGTCTAGACAGTACAGCTTTCAATTCAAAAAAGAGAAAATGGTTCATTTAAATTTGCATGCATGTGGTTATAATTATCAGTGCAGTTAGATAAATTAACATGCTCTGGTACATAAGGTGGTGCAGGGTTATCAAGGAACTGTTCTGCTAAAGAAGAGGGAATATATTTAGGTGAGGAATGTTTTATCGCAGATCTAAATCATTTTATATTATTCCATACTATAGAACTTTTAGTATTAGGGTCTATGGACATACAGAAATTTTTCCATCCATCCAACTTCTTAGTTCTTAACAATTTTTTAGTTTCTTTGGAAATGTTAAAAAGATTTAAATATTATTCATTGGTCATTGAAGTTTTGTACTGTTTTTCTTCATCTTTTCTTTTTTTTATAACCATACTACAATCATTATCCCACCATGGTGGTGAAGGTATTCTTTTTAAATTACTCTTTTTAATAGGAAGCACCTGATCTGCTGCTTCTGTTAATGCTTCTGTCAGAGCTATTGAGGTGACCTGTTTATTACCAGGTTCTATAAATGTCAATAAGGCTATTTTCTGTTCAACTAGGTATTAAAAAAGTTCCCAATCACCATTATTAGTTCTGTATTTTACTGTTGATTTGGGCTTATCAGGTATAGGAAGTGTAGTATAGGATGATGAAGTTAATATAGGAAAATTATCACTTCCATATGTCGAAGGTAGAATTTCCCAAGATAATTTAAGTGCTAGTTCAGGAGTGCAAATAGAAAGACCTTTTGCACTAATATTTGGTTGAGGTTTTGTTAGTCTTGTTGGGATTCAAAATACAAAGGTTATGTTTATCAATTATATCTAAAAGAGTTTCTCCATAACTTTTATTTAGAGAACAACCCCAAGATGGATGATGGGCAATTTAAGTCGCCCAGAATAATGAAAGGTCTTGTGATATCTATAATGTTATCAATTTTAGACAAAATGTCTGAGGTAGGGTAAAGTATATATTATATAGAAAGAAAGCAAATATTATTGGAAATGATAGCCGTAGTGAATAAATCATTTGAATGAGTTGGGAGAGGAAGAGTAACATATGAGAGGGAATTCTTAATGAAAATTGCAGTCCCTTTATAACCATTAGATTGATCATCTCTCATACAAGTTTAGCCAGAAATCCTAAAAAAAGAGTTTGGATTGAGCCATGTTTCTGATAGGGCTATAATGTATGGATCATTTAATTATAAGATATATTAAATCACTAGTATCTTGTGTACCTTGTCCATAATGTTATTATTAATTTGATTTAATAAATTCAATAGAATAGCAGCATTGTTCGGTAAAGTAGGTGAATTTTTGTCTGACAGCAGAGAAGATACATACATATTAATTAAATCTTAAATTGACAATGTTTGTTCCTCTTTCAAGGTGAATGCATAACCATTTGTGGATTGAATGTGGGGATTTTTTATGATAGCATCATGTGCAGCTTTATCCTTTGTTACTGGCTTTTGTAATATGTTACTTGGTTTAGAAATAAATGTTTTCTTATAAGAGTTTTGAATATGACGAGCTGGAGAACTTTGTAGGTCTATATTATTATATTAAGTGTGAGAGGATGTAGGAATGGGATTTGAATGGGATCTACACCGTCTAAATTGTTATGACTTTTCTTCTTTCTTTTTTTATTACAGTGTTTACACATTTTTGTTTGTCGTATTTCCCTTCGTTTGCGACTATTGCTACCAATTACAGAACCATCTGTATCCATGCCACTTTCAGTGTTCAAAATAACATTATACGCTACGTATCCTCCTGGTCCTAAGAAAATAGGCTCGTTCATAAGAAAATAGACTTACCAGGAAATAGCCAAAGATGAACATATATACTACTATATGAATATTTACAATAAATATATTAATTACAATACTTCACTGATCGCTCACTGAATAATTAAAATAAAATATTTTAAGAGGTCGAAAAACACCCGCCTAATTCGAAAGTTCCCGCGCTTTTTTTCAATAACTTTGAATAACTTTATATTAAAGATGCTGTCCCATTCAAAGACAAAAACCATTAATTAGAGCCAACTATAGATTATTATATACCTCCAGATGGAGTTTTCCATACAAATTTAATGTTCAAAATTTACTCATTTTCGTAGTGTCACTGTGTATGTAAAAGAATTTAGTGTATTACTTATCTATCTTTGAGGTGATTTTTACAGCACAACCCGTCATCTTTTAAAGTTACAAACACGGAGATATTGAATTCGTACCCAAAGTCTCCAAGTTCTACCGAACGACGAAAGAAAAACGACTTCTTCCATACCATACTTCTATATCGCGAACACACACGACACACAACTAACTCATACTTTCGTATACAACGAATCTTTCGCAACATGAAATTACAATATTACATACTTTTACACTATAATATTCTTATACATTCTTACAAACTACGACACACTTTTAACAAAATACTTCAACAATACATAATATTTCCAGAGTAGAAAATATTTCTCGAGTACGAAATGCTTATGGAAAATTAAATCACCACCTCAGCCTATGATCGTCCACTGTTGGACATAGGCCTCCCCCATGGATCGCATTACTGGGGGGAAATATGCCATAATCGCCGCCACGCTTGGCAGGCAGGTTAGCGATCGCAGTATGTTCCACCGTACTAAGAAAAGGACGCTGCTGCCGCCCTCCAGTGGTCTTTAGATTCAGATTCAAGACAAACAGACATGTACATGCGCACAAATATTTGTCTTGGGTGGGAAAATAACCCACGACCTGCCGCACGAGAGGCAAGTGTCTTGCCACCGCGCCAACCGATAGGTCAATGGAAAATTAAAGACTTCTAAATACTCGATCCGATGATACTCCATACTTAGAAGAAGGGGGGAGATGGGGTGCATTGATACACGTGACAGATAGATACAATCAATCTTTATCGAAAACAAAATGCGTTAGAAAAGCCGTCCGCCACACATATGAAGGTAAATCATACACACTAGCTGGGAGCAACGTTCACTCGGCGATTAGCGCTTGGCATGTGATAATCTGTTTCTGACGTTCGCAACAAAATTTTCATAGTTTTCTTTCAGATGTGATTCTTTTAATATATTTAGTATTACCTGTGATATAGTAAGATATTTGGTAATTACATATCTGTCATTGCATTATGTAAACTTAAATTTATTAGATTATTACTTACTTTAATTTTATAAAATATTTAATTCGATTGTAGTAGGCAGGGGCATATTGATGCAAGTACTGTCGGAGCACATTAATACGTATCAGTAGCACTTGCTTCAATATTTTGTTAGATGTATGTTTATGTAAGACTTAACATATTTTTATTTCTTTATAGAAAAAAGGTTCGAACATTCAAACGCAAAACGGAGAAAGCTTTCATCGATGAAATTTCTGTGTCTTCTGCGATATCTGACGTGTTGAAAGGAAAATCAATAAGAAAAGCAGCCGATAAATATAATTTAAAACCTGCAATTCAACAGCATTGAATTGAAAAAAGTATTTTTCATGGCATAGTTTGTGGTTTACTTGTTCTATTTTTAAATAAAAAGCGCAATAAGCATTTATTTCATTTAGTACTAGATTAAACTCAAGGACACATAATTTACTAAAAAGTAAATATAAGTAATTAACAAATAAATGTCATAAAAACAATAAAACTTGTTTAATTTGCAGAAATGTCTCTATGTATCAATTTTTAGAAAATAGGCACTAATATTTTTATGGTTAAATCTAACGGTTAATTTGCCTTTGAATAGTTTGTTGAATATATATTAAACAGATTATAACAGATATATAACAGATTCTTATATTGGATGTTATTTTCAACAGATCGTCTTTTATTGGGTCTAAGCAAAAATCGTATCAAGGTGCCCCAACTTCCCCTTTGGATTGAAACAGTATCAAAACCTGTTCCAGTATGTACGTTCCACTTACAGTCGTCATCCTCATGTTTGAGGGTCGTGACCACCTCCATCTGTGACCTTCGTCCTTATAGTGTTACGCCATCTTGACCTGTCTCCAATTTGGAAAGCATCGCAAAATCATAACCTGTAGCCAATTAGCCAGACAGGACGGACGGCAATTTGACAATGTCACACATATGCTCTTTGTTGTTATATTCTGACAGCATTCTGTGCTTCTGTCAATCAACTGTAATTTTGTGTTTCTTCTTTCTTCTTCCTATGCAACTTGCGTGAAATGAAACACTAAAAAATGAATTGACAACAGAACAGAAAAATAGGTTATGTTGGGCTATGCGGTAACCTCAGAGAAATGAATATGGAATTGTAGTAGCATTAACCTATATAATAACTAACTTATCCGCATGTTACATCGAGACACTTAAACACCGAAAATGGCTTTAATAAAATCCAAGTATATTCCAGAAGATGCAGTGGTTCTTAGTGAAATGGAAGCTACCACATATATTTGGGATGTAGTAAGCAATTGGAAAAACTTTTCAGATACGTAAGTAAAGTATTTTATTACATATTTAATTGCATTCATGAATGGTATGAGCGTTTTCATTGTGACCAAAGGTATACAAAAATTAACAAATATTGACTTCTAACTTGGAAAGTCCTCACACTAAGCTTTGCCTGTATAAAAATTACTCAAAAATTAAAATAACAATTAATATTAATATCTCTATATACAACTAGAAAATGAAATATGTAAATAAGTCACTTTTCCCAGAAGCTTCTCAGACTCAACATAGTTTGAAGAAAGAAGGAAATTAAAAATGAGGTTTTTTTTGTACCTGTAGGTAGCATTTTATACCCAAAGTATCTCAGTTTATTTCAGAAGCTAAGATATTTAATTATATTGAAGCAATTTAAAAAAATCTATTGGCTTACAGGTGGGCTCTTAAGTACTCGCCAGCAATACTCGGAGCAATAAATGGCATGTGCGGTCTTTTAATAAATAACCACTACCGACATAAACTGAAGCTTGGCTCTTATGGATATTTTGCATCTGTTATACCAATAACCCTTATGCCAGGAGTACTTACCGCTCTGTTCCATAGACATGTATGTACATTTTTATCATTATAAAAAGAAAAGACAATTATTTCCAAGCAAGTTGGGTAATCAGAATGATAAATAATTGCCAGTTTTAATTGACTAGAATATATAGTAAGAAGGGCAAGTGGCTTGAGTCACATACTGTCAGCCGTTATTGACTAAGGAAGATATTTTTGCATAGCAGAGATGAGGGCAAAGATAATAGTCCAATTAATTATGTATTTTATCCTGTCTCTTGCATTTCAGTAGTATCATATTGTTTTGAGTATTTTTGACATCATCAAACTCATTTACTATCAGATAGAATCTCAATCTTCATAATCAATGAGGGCTGTGTATTCTAGCAGCCATACCTAATTATAGCATTTCTTACTTACCTATGGATTGTATATAGGTATTTTTTTGGTGCTTACAAACAAAAAATATTTTGTAATATTTGATCCTGCTGATCAATTGCAAAAATATTTTTTGGAATACATTAAGAAATTAAATAATTTAATGTTGGGCATGACATATCTATACTAAATATGCTGTCAAGCAGTTCTTATAAAATCATTTCATTTCATAACACACTATGGGTGAGGAATGAGGTATGATGACTATACTCAAAGGAATAGGCAGAGATTACAGATTTTCATTTGGCGCTGTCTGGGTGCACCTCTAGTTTCTTCTACATCCTTATAAAAACATCAAATGTAACACTATATTGCAACATTTGTGCACACAGATAATATCAACAGATATGTTACTAATGAAGATGGACACATGTCCAATTTGTTACGAGGTCCGATCTGGTTTGACACAAGTAGCTTTGGGAGTTCTATATCCTATGGTGCTTGGACCAACATCTGCTCTTATGGTAAGTGGTAATCATCATGGTTATAAGTCACCCAGTTACAAACAAATCTATAATTATTATAATTTTTAATTGCTTTTAATTTTAGAATTTTATGATTTTTTGTACCAAATATAAAAATACATTAATCAATAAATGCTTCTTTACCCATGGGTTGAGAATGAAAGGGAGAATACCTTAGACATAATTAAGTATTTGATCTAAAAAAATTATGCATTCATTTGGTAACACTCCATAACTGCTAGTGTACCAAGGTATACACTGCTTGCCAAAATTTTAAGACCGCACTTAAACAACACAATTATCTATCAATTGTAATAAAATCCCGTAAGATAAATAAAAAAATGCACATCCGCATATTCTATTGTTAATATCGAATATTTAAAAAAGTCCTTCTTTGGATTACTTTCAAGTTATTGGACGATAAACATCTATGGTTTTCAAACATCGACAAACGCTGCGCTAGAACCAGGTGGTAGAGTCGTAATATTTTTGAGGTGTACTCATTACTAATTACTTTGCTTTTGTTCGCATTGGTCAATAATTAGGATTATTTAGCTCCTGAAACACTTGTTTCCGACTTATTATTACCTGAGTTTACATGGGTTTACATTCACAATCTCAATTAGTCTAAACTTGTGGTTTCTACAGTGAAGACGTCTTAAAATAGAAAAAGCACGCGAAATTAGCAGTGAAGTGCGTTCTGCCATCGTTTTTTTTACATAATTAAGGCAAATCCGAACGTGAGATTGCTTCACAACTGAAGTTATCAAAGACCTGTGTTCATGGCACAATAACTCGATACAGGTAGACAGACAGTTTTAAAGATCGTCGACGCTCGGGAAGGCCGAGAGCTACCACGTCTAATGAAGATAATTTCAATGTTGTTACCAGCAAGCGAAATAGACGCTTAACAGCACCAGAAATCCGCGTTGAAGAAAAAAAACCCGAGTTAAACCTTTATCATTGACTACAGCAGAGATGCGAAGTTGTATGGCCGTGTCGCCGTTCGAAAACCTCTAAGGCCACAAAACAAGAAAAAACGGATGCAGTGGGCTCTTGCCCATCGAGATTAGACTGAAGAATATTTTTAAAAAGTTCTTTGGACCGATGAATCCAAGTTTGAACTATTCGGTTCAAAACTAAGAATTTACGTTCGACGCATTGCCCAAGAAAAGATGATGCCATACTGTATTCCTAACAATCAAGCATGGACCACCATGCTTGATCATAATTGAGCCTGGTGCCTCTGGGGTTACTTCTCTAGCTAAGAAGCTGGAAGCTGAAGCTGCGATTTGATCAAAATTGAAGGAATTTTGAAAAAGGAACAGTACAAAAAAAAATTAGAACAAAATTATGAGGCACAAGATGTGTTAAAAACATGTTTTGGCCTCCTCAGAGTCCCCAATCCCATTTGAAGTTTTGTGGGAAGAGTTTGATAGGAACGTCGTAATCGTGGCCCATCCTCGCAAGAAGATATGTGGAATGCTTTATGCGAAAGTTGGAAGGATCGCAAGACGCCATCAACAAATTGATTGCCTGTGTGCCTAAACTTGTGAAAAAATCATAGAATGTAAAGGGGGATTTTTTTATGAAAAATTAGTTTAACTAACTATAGCCTTTTTAGCATGGACTGTTAATATTTATTTACGCTTTACAAGTAAAACAAAGTAAGTGTTTTACTGATTTTTTGATTAAACAGGTTAATTAAATATTCAATATTTTATTGGAGTTTTATTTTATTTTCCTACTTTAATTAAGATGGTCTTAAACTTTTGGCCTGCAGTGTACAGATTGATTTTACGAGGCTTTCAATTTGATTTTCAGTTAAAGAAATATTTGTATTTTTAAACCATATTCAGGAAATCAAAGTTATATAATTATACATTAGGCAAAACGCAAACAATAGCCTTTGGTTCTTTATGCATTTAACAGTGGTAGAGCCTGCAACAATAAGATGGGCCGACTCGACCGGTGAAATACCACAACCTCATAGAAAACAGGGATGAAGTAGGAGTTTTCTGCGTTTCGTCTGATAAGTGTGGTGATGGAAGCCCAATTCTCGACCTGGTTCCTGACCCATTTTTAATGAGTGAGAAATGAGAAGGGGAAGTAGATTTTATGGGGGCGAGGATGGATAGAAAAAGGGAATATAGTTGTTTATTTATCCTCCTCTCTGGCCATTAATGGTAGTAACAGTCACTTAACATGAGGTGCTGTCCGTGACTTGTCCGCCACCTTCTTCCGTAACAAAAATCTTAAAAATGAAAATTTGTTGAGTCAGTGCGGCGTAGTAGTTACTATATTTCTCTACCTAAAGGATGTGAAAATTCCTTATTTTATAAACAATAAGTAATGTTTTTGTTTCAGCTGGCCAATAGATATTCCACCTACAGAGTGCCCGATATCAAAGAAGGTCCAAAAGTCATATTTAACTTTTTAAGGACCAAGACTAGAACCTTCAATGCAACTTTAACATACATGGTAGCAATACAAATGGTAGCTTCCTCCATCTTAACTTATTATGAAATGCAAAATACTTTTACACTAAAGAGAAAATTAATGGAAATCGAGAAAAAGGTTTTGGGTGAAAATGGGACTGTATAATAAGGTTGCAGGTGGTACGTTTTAGTGTCCTGTGTAAATAGATAGTTTTAAATCTATTCTCTTATTTTTTTTTATATCTTACCTACCTACTTTGACACAAAACGAGTTATATATTTACCTGATACTAATCAGGACAATGTCGAATTCTTGCCAGGACCTTCCATAGTGCGAGAAACTAGGCCATAGAATAGTTTGTCCCTTCATCCTTCATTGCATTTTGGGGAGTGTGCGCAGGAATTACATGAACTAATTCCCCCATCCCCTTTCGACCACCGGACCTTTAGACATACGGCTGGTTTCCATCCTTTTGTAGTGGACGTGCCGCGAGTCCGAATGAAGCGGTTCGAATCATCGTTCATCGTGCGTACGGCAAAAAATCGGAACAAGTTGCCGCCGTCAGTGTTTCCATCAAAGTATGACGTGGGTACCTTCAAGAGATGAGTGAATAGGCTATATTTAAATTAGCGCGTACCATCGTTCGACCACATCGTCGCTTAACATGCTTTTGAAGATTTTGACTTAAAAAATATAAAAGTATAAAATGCATATAGTACTTTATTAGATCTTTTAATGATATTTACGAATTACAAATAAAAATTGATAACAAACTAATACACACAACTGTAATCATAGGAAGTATATTCAACTACCAAGTTTTGAACACATGCAAAACTGCTCCTTAAAGCTAATGACAAACAGTTGTTAGAGAATTTACTCCAAGATATCAGAAGCCTGGCCGATTCTCAAAAGCCGACTGTGCTCGACATCTCTAAAAATGCGTTACAGTTTATAAAGTGCACATTTAAAGCAATTTAGAGATAAATAAAGACAATTTATAATTCAAATAAATCTTAAAAAAAGGGATTGACCATTGTTATAAGTAAAATCGATAATTATATTGCAACATCAATAACAAAGGTATTTAATTTATAATGTCATAATTTTTCACAAATTAAAAAAAAAATCAATTACAAAGCAATGCAAATGCAATAAATTTTTAACGTTGTCGATAAGTATCGATATTATTGTCTTGACTTGTAAAATCGTTATTTAATTTCTATTGATACAGAATGTGTAAACTATATATACCAAACAATCTATGTTTCGCCCTGTTTACATCTATTATGTATTTATTTTGCTATTGTTACGATTTTCTCATACCGATTTAAAAAAGAAATACGGAAATCAATTAGTTGTGCATAATACAACAGCGTTTCATCTGATCAAACAAATCGCATTTGTTTTATTAAATTATTACAACTACTTAAAACCTTATGGATTTAATATACTCTCTACTTCGATATTAAACACTAATAATTGAATAATTGGTGTAAATAAAATGTAGGAAGTTATCGTTTTTGCATTGATAATTTTTTCTCAATTCAAAATGTTTTGTTGTCCAATTTGGTTGGATTAAGCCGGATCGATGACTGGACTATAATTTGGTTGTATCCTATCAAACATCCTGTCTGCGAAGACATATTACTTCTGCCTATTAATCTATATATAGGAGGGGCTTAGAAGATCAGATCTTAAATTATATTCTAGACGTTTTAGATGTTTTTTGAGACGAGAACATTGCGAATCTGTTAACCATAAAACTTTTATTACATTTTTTGTAACATTAATATTTTTAGACAATTGCAGAATCATTGTGAATTGTAGATGGAATGTTCCATTTCACAATAACGTGTATCGGAGATAAACATTTAAGAGATTTTAGATTATTTCTTTATAATCTGAATTCTATGGATTAAAATACAGAATTTAGCACCAGCAATATAAATACGATTCCCTACATATTAAGACGGTTTTTAAGCCATTCGTAAATTTGGGCAAATATTTAAAATTTCTCGATATTTTTCTTTGCCGTTAGTTTAAAGTGTTTCAGTTCTTAAATCAACAACAGTAAAAAATAATGTTAAGGCTTTAATTGGGATTGCAATCCAACATACGCTAGAACATGATCACTTTAAAGTTGACACAAGTCACTTAGGTAAAAATTTAGTGCTTTGGGAACTTTAAATTAATAGTACTGGTAGTAAACATTTGTTTTTACTTCAAACATATCATCCCCCCCACTTACTCTGAAAACCTAGAATACACCTAGAATACATTATCAGGAGTCAGGGGGAATATAGGGTCAGGGATTCGAATCTCAGCTCTTTTTTCTCTCTCAGAGTTTATAGAGTAGCCTATCGTAATTGGCTCTCTGCCTGTGTTCCATTTAGAAGAAAATGTTAAAGAGAAGGTTTGCACACAAAAATATTTTTACAACAATAAGCTTATTATAATTGTTTTGCCAAACAATAAATAACTATCGTAAATACAATTTTATAGGCTTACTACTTCTGAGAGTTTTTCTCAACAGGTATACTGATTGGTAAAAAAATAATAATTTAAAATATAAAAAAACGCGATCAAACAGTTAGTTGGTTCTCTTCAATTTATTATAATTATGACTTGTTCTAATACAGAGGTAGTC
>DWLR01005360.1:0-11039 GCA_018246295.1 Papilio alexanor hazarajatica
AAAACAATGGGTACCCATACAATATTTTTCATACAAATTCGCCGTTCAAAAATGACGATCGATTTCCGTAGTGTAGTGGATGTGAGAGAATTTGGTGTATTTTGATTTGATTTTGGTTTTTATACGATTTTACAGCACAACCCGTAGTCTTATCATTTGCAAACACGGAGATTTTGAATTGGTACCGCGGGAATCCTTTCTAAGTTGCGCCTCTTGACTGCAGGATTTTACGAATTCAGCAATTGGTGACTTTTAGGTGGCTTCACTTTCGGACCCAGGATTAGGTATCTGGAGGTATGTAACATCATTGATTGTAATTGTGGTGTATTACGTGATCACAGGGTGAGCAGGTCGGGCGCGGCGCGGGAGAGCAGCGTGGCGGCGCTGGCGACGGCGGTGCACCACGCGTCCAGCCGCTGCGCGAGCGCGGCCGCGCCCGCACGGTTCAGCGCGCGCGGCCGCACCCAGCGCACGCTCACGCACTCGCTAACCTGACGGAAACAAGATAAAATTATAATTACCTTCGAAATTAAACTACTTTTACGGATCACAACTAGTACATTTAATTTATATGTTTCATAACCCCATGAGTGCTGTTAAATGCTCGATACTTCGGAAACAAAAAAAATTAAACACTCGCTATATAATTCATAAAACTAGTTTAACGACAATGTGTAGTATTCGGGTGAATATAAGAAATCACTAATTTTCTAGAAAAATATGAGTACAAATTATTTTATTACAACCTTTTGCTAAGCACATTTATACCAACTTTCCGAAATTGATGGTTTTACCACACAATGCGTCAGTGCATCATTCGTCCGTAAAAGGTTAACATAAAAGGTTACATATATATAGAAGAGGATACATTTTTAGATGGTTAGCAAAGGCCACGGCAACAGCTAAACCAGAGAAGTCATCATATATAAATAGCAAATTTATATTTACTTAATTTACGAATAATAAATTATACTTTCCTTTAGGCGTCGAACCTTAAAAATTTGGCTGTGTTTTCGATACAAATATATATATATGTCCATTATGTCAAATAAATTTAACAACTATTTCTACCTTTGTCAATCTAATATAGACATTTTTAGCCATATTTCTTGTATGAAGAAGAAAAATGTAGACACGTAAATAGTACTACTGACTTGATCAATGTGTCCACGGATGAGTTTCTCTGCGAGGGCCTTCATTACGAGGAGTTCCACCTCATCACGAGGCACTCGGGCCTCGCGCGCGATCTCCGCAAACGTCAGTTTGCGTTGCGCTGATGTGCGGTTGAATGCCATCTGGGAAAGTTGAATAAATCATTACAAAGCAATTAAATATCATTAAAACTTGCGTAGTTGCTTCAATAAATTGAATTAACATCCATATTCATGGAATAAATCTAAAAAAAAAATTATGAACCGCTAATCTCAGTAACTGCTAATAGAATATGAATAATTGTTTTTAGATTTAAAAGCCTATGGAATAATTAACATATTTCATATATTAATAAAAACTAGAACACGATATAATCATTGTGTATATAACATAAAATTTGTAGCTTTAATCAAAAATTACAAATGATCTGGTACAATCAGTTCTCGGTGTATCATTTTTACTTAATATTCATACACTAAAATTATACCATACTAAAACCTCTGAATTTTCATAAACAATTTACTTCCATAATGAATTCCCACAAATGATAGGATTTATAGTTCCTAAGGATGCAAAAATGTGTTGTACTGCCTGGTATTATTTAATAACAAGCTTATTGAAAACAAATCGTATAGTTACAACATACCTCCATCAGACAGAGGATAGCAATTTTCTGTCTCAGCTGACGATCCGCTTTGTGCAGTTCTGGATGGGGAGCCTGGGCACTGAAAATAATTAAAATTATTTTTTATTATTGTTTTCTTTTACATTTATAGAGCTACCAGTTGTTTCTTGAATAGACTTAAACATGCACAACTTCACACTAAACTTGCGAGACAAAAGTTAAAGTCTACTGTTACCGACTTACAGAATCCTTTTTTTTCACCAAGGCAGAAAATGTCGACAGAAAAAAAAAATGGAAAATCTCATATTAAATAACTCATAGAATATTTACCGAATTTTCTCGAAGGCGACTATATCGCCGACTGCGACCGCTTTGACCAGCTCGCACGCCCACGCGTCCGGAGTGCCTTCCAGTGATTCCAGGATCGGATGAGCCAACTGTTTTTTGTAAATTATAAAATAAAACCTTAAACAATGTTGTATTGAAATTTATTGTTTAATAGTCAAGAATATTAGTTTAAATCTGCTGTCTCATTTTGCTTGCGTATAGTTCTTGGCAATTATTTTGAGAGAATAATGTTTTTATTCTTTGACAGATCTTTGCATACTAATTCTCCCAGAATAATGCGCTTCGTTTTTCTTTGATGACTGCGATATCTGATCAATCTATATTTAAATATTAATATTATAAAGCCTACTTCTATTATGAAGACTACTTCGGGACAGAGTGCATGTTGAGACACAGATGCCACATACCAGTTCACCCAGATCGTACACGGTGGGCGCGATGACAGCCGCTAGGGCAAGTCTGAGTGCGCATGCGCGGCGCTCCGGTAGCGCCAAGTCCTCGCCGCCGCGCGCGCATCCCACGTACCGGAGCGCAGCTCGGTAGTAACGCGCCATTGGCCCCCGCACTCTATTTAAGAAATATTAGTTTATTAATTAAGGGTGTGAATTGATGTATTTGCTGGAAGACAAGGATAATGTAAATTGTGAGGAAAGATCAAATAAAAATACCAATACAGTAATATATCATTAATTATGTAAAGTTAAAAAATATAGTAATGGTCACCTGTAATATTCCGAAGCAAGTTTATAGAATCTGCCGTGGACTGGGGTCACACCATCGGCATCCTCCAGAGTGCCTTCCAACTGTTCAATGATTTTCTCAGTAGCGTCCAAATCATTAAGCTGTTCCAAATATATCTGACCTTGTAGGACCTAAAATAATACAAATATAACATGGTGGGAAAAAACAAGCAGTCAATTTAAAAAAATCAATAAACCCAATTGACTACACCTGTCACTCAGGGGATTTATACAATAACATATAAAATTTTCTCTTCAAAATCTGTCAAGCCATTTACGTTACAGAAGTTCTCAATGGAATGGAAATACACATTTGCAAACCCACAAAAAACAAAACCCTCCTGTCAGTCAGGCAATAATTTTGCTTGATTGCACAACCTTAATTAATTTAAAATCACAAACAAAACAAAACATAAAATTACATTTCACCTTTGGTGACTGTGGAGAATTCATTGTACATAAAATAATAGAAGACAAAAGAAAAAAACAAAGTAATATTTCTTAGTAATATCTCATCTTTCTTGCATCGATGCAACTGGCCAGTAACTTTGTATGATCAAAGAGTTTATACAGAAACAATCATTCAATAATAATCTATCTAGAGATATAGTCACAGCATAATTCAGATGTGAACACAGGGTTACCAATTTTAGTTTAACAACATAAATACCTTGCACAGAGCTAAAGCTTCATCATTCATTTTAACCTTTGCTTCAATCTTTTCCAAGAAAGCAATGGCTTCTTTCTTGTCTGTAAACTGCTCTACCACATGGGCAACAATTTCTACCAGAGACAGGGGATTGATTCTGAAAAATATAATAACCTCAATAAATAAAAA
This sequence comes from Papilio alexanor hazarajatica, assembly GCA_018246295.1. Taxonomy (NCBI): domain Eukaryota; kingdom Metazoa; phylum Arthropoda; class Insecta; order Lepidoptera; family Papilionidae; genus Papilio; species Papilio alexanor. The sequence continues at coordinate 3,704 of DWLR01005360.1, forward strand.
TTAGTTTGCAGTTTTCTTCTTTATAAAATATGAGATTAAATAGTATACAATTTCTTGCAATGAGGACTTAGCTTGTATATATCTAGGTATGTATTCCTTATATATCTAGATATTCCTGGAATGTCATTAAATGTACTAATTAAAGGCAGAGTAGCTTACTTTCACAAAATCCTTAGCAGGGTTACAATAGTATGGAATGAGATATTTAAATAAATGAAAGCTAAACCATTGTCTGTCTCTCTTAAAGCCCAAAAACAGAGACGGAAACCTGAACACTTCTTATACAGAACATCCCATAACTAAAAAAATCTTTGTGTTAACATTTTTAGAGAAATAGTAAAGGTCAGGCAGGATTATACAAAATAGGAATTCGTGTTTTCTACCAACCCCTCTAAGTTTCAAATGTGAGTTTAATAATTTTAAAGTACTATTACCATTGTTGAGTAAACTATATCATCTTTAGCACAAGTCTTTGTACATTTGAGGTTATATTGAAAACCAAACCATTATGATAATGACTAAGCACATAAAATAATAGGTAAATTTCTTGTACGATTTTATATTGAAATTAAATCCAGAATTAAGAAATATACAAAAAAATTTCAATTATAAAGGGATAACAGTGACTTGCAAAATCTACTCACTTATTTTCGAATATAGTTATGAAGTTGTTGTAAAGCTGTATTAAATTGTCGCCTGTCCTTAGTGATGGAAAATTCACAAATTCTTGCAATTTTAAAGTCAGTTGATGCCATAATCTGAAAAAGACGGAAGCAAAACATCAAATTAAAAGAAAAAAAAATAATGTTATATGTAGCGCATGTCTTATAATTACTTTTTAGTATAAAGTTCTTCCAATTTCGCCCAATCTGCTGCTAGTTCAGGATCTGAAGATTGTTTTTTCAGTAAATATTCGTTCACTTCAACAACAGTGAATCTGGTAGAAGCCATGTTTCGAATTTTGTATAGTGTATGTAATGATCTGATATTAGGCGCAAGCTTTAACTTTTATTGTGACGGGACAATGACATTTGCAACATTTTGTTATTCTGCCACACTGAAGTTCGTGTAACATCCTTATCGACATCTAGTGGTGGTTGGCAGTATGGTATTGCAGGTATCTGGGATTGTCATTATTAGTTAATAGATGGCAGTAAAAGCTCACTTAATTTGAATGATATGAAATAATAAATGAATTTGTAATTTAAGTACGATCTAGTTTTAGGCTTTTCATATAACTTTCCAGTAAAATTAATAATGTTACTAGCAAATTGTGTTAGAAAATCATAAAAGTGACAAGCGTGGAGTAATTTTAAAAGTTTTGTGAATGTTCATTTGGACCAATGGTAGAATACGTTTAAATTTACTCATTTAATTTGTGGTTCAATTGATGCGATAAACATTGAGGTACAAAAATATGCGAAATTAATATTTTTAATGAGTAAAATTTTACATATTTGTTATTAACAGCTGCAATATCTGGCGCATACTATACTGGGCAACAAAAATACTTAGTACGAAGGAACAATACCCGTCGAGGAATTGATATAATTTTGTAAGAGAAGGTGGCAAAAAAAAGAAAGAGAAAGTGGTTTACTTTATATTTATTGACCGCCTCCCATAGGCATATGCGAATAAACGAGTTGCAAATGCCTTGATCTTTCTTTGACAGTGGAGGAGATAGACAGAAAGGCTGTCACACCGTCAAATCTCTTCCCATCTTTTTCTTGTTTCCTAACAACCTCCTTTCCTAAGGATGAGAAGAGAAAGATGGCTAGAATTAAGCCTCTGACACCTGACTCATCCCAAACCCAGAATATATACTTCTAATTCGCGCATTTCTTCCTTCTGTGGCATTTTATTGGTCGAACCTGCCCATAGCTTATTTTCTAGATATAAACTGGAATCAAAAACGCTCAACCATTTCTTATTTGGTAATCTTACCTATTGTTAGGAGCTCTTAAAGATAACTAATAAAGTGATTTGATAAAGAAGCTAAATGAAGAATAACATTATAAAATGTCAACCAAAGTTCATATCTATGCTAATTGCAGCTCCAGGATGAAGAAATCAAGTTTAAAGCAGTTTGTAATGTTCAAAGAAATATTAAGGGAAAAGAAAAAAACACAGTAGAATTAAAAACGTATTTCATGAACAGAGCAAGGCAAGAGCTGAAATGTTAAATGTGAAAAGAGAACAATATGTAAGAAAATTTTTACTTGAAAATAATAGCGCATCTAAAAAAACCACAAGACGGACTTTTATCGATGTCGTATGTGATTTACATATTCAAATTAATGTATGGTCTAAGTAAAGATTTCTTAAAACTAAAAATCAACTAACTCAAGAATTAAATTTTAATTTTCTAACAGAAGCGAAGTACCTACTAAAATGGTTATACATATTAAAACTGATTTTTTTGTATTACATCTGAATTGTTTCTAAACTATAGCAAATTACAGCAACCTAATTGGAAATAAAAAATAAGATCGTTTGTTGGTTAGCCAGAACATATGCAGATCGAGTTTCTCCCTCCCCACTACATCAGAGTGAAAACAATCCAGTTTTGTAAGTCGCCTACCCACCTGATGTCGAGTTTGCCTGCTATCTACTTTCTACATCGATTGGGTGGGAGGGGGAGGGTAGCTTTCGTTCGAGAATACTTTATGATTTAGTATTTTACAATAAACAGCAAACTTAAATTGTGGTAGATGCCCAGCGGAGAATCCAGGATCGGAATATGGGGGGATAACATGGTAAAAACTAAAAACCACACAACATTGTATATAGTTTTAAGTTAGAAGTTAAAAAAATGTTTAAAAAGAAATATCATTTTTATTTTTAAATTTGTCACGGAAGATTTCTAATAAAATTTTTGGGGAGGGCGAGGGAAGCTTGAAGCCCTAGTTAAGGACCCATCAGCTTCAGTATCTATTTAAATAATCTTCTTTTAAAAACAAATTAAAAGAAGATATTAAGTTATAACAACAGTAAATAATTAGTGGAGTAAATAGGGACATAGATTATTTTGTCTAATACATAAAATGTTTGCCTCTGTACACACACTTTTAGTAGTACTTGCCTACTATTATAGTCTTCGACAATGCAATGATATCCTAAAATAAATATAAACCAAAATCCTCTCACCGCGTCTGAACGTTTGAAAGTGATAAACTCAAAAACTACTAAGCCAATTTTCATAGTTTTCATCAATAAAAGAAGTGATTCGTGAATACTGTTCAATTGGGGATAATTACAATTCTTTTCTTTTATACGAGTAGGTGACAAAGGAGCAAGCGCCCACCTAAGTGATCGTTACCCGTAGGCATAGCAACAAGCATTTGCATTTTGCAAATGCGTTGCCTACCTCTAATATACAGAGAAGAGGACAGACAAAAAAATGAACATTACCTTCTCCTATCTATCCTCTTCCCCGTCAAATTATCATCCTTACCTTCCCACCCTTTCCTTATTAGAAAAGGGTGGGAAAGGTAAAAGGACTGAAATAAGGCCTCCGGCACCTCACTCCTCAGGCGAAACGCAGAACACTTCTACTTCACGCCTGTCTTCTGTGGGGTCGTGGCATTTCACCGGTCGAGCGGGCCATTCGTGCAACAGATGTTATTGTTGCGGACTGTACCACTATCAAATTTTCTAGACTGTAGGTAAATAGTACTATTTGTTTTGTTTGTTTGTTTTGCTGTTAGTTTGCCAGTTTCGACTGTACGATAAGAATAATGTTGGTCCATAACCTATATGCTCTCTTAGACATGTAAATGCTAGGACATGTCGCTAAACCAAAGTAGATAATTGTAATATAAGGCAAGGAGAATAAAAATAAAATATGAAAACAAGTTATTCACTGACATATATTTTTTTTTTATTTTATTTGCAAGAATAACTTACAACTTATGGTACCACCTACATAAATAAATCACAAACTATTACGAGACATAATAAATCTTTTAATAAAGAGAGCAATAAAAAAGATAAAAAGATAAGGTTATAATTTATTAAAGGTGATCTATAGGCGTACGTTCTTTATGGACAAACAGATATTTTGTGAATGTACAGTATTCACAAAAAAGTCTGTTGCATCTACATACTGAAGATGTAATTTAAGACGTAATACCAATTATTTTTGTTGACCCTACAACTCGTAATTTTAGGATACACTTTCCTAAAGTTGTTTTGAACTTTACAGATTATCTATAGTAAATAAATAAATATCTATAGTATTTATGATTCCTACGCGAAAATAAACTGAACAACTGACTCTTTTTTTTTTGCTTTTTTATTTTAAATATTTTTTAAAAATTTAATAATATAATCGATTATTGACTTTTGTCATTACTTATTTGACTTTACGACAGTTTTATATGGATACAAATGAAGAATTGAAATGAATCACTGGATTTACTTTCATGCAAATTGTAAGTAATATCTTATTTTTAAGATAAAATTGGACTAGTAAAACAAGTCGAAGTCGTTTCGAATCGATTATTTAACCCACGGTTTATGTAAAGTTGGTCAAATGTCTTAATCTCCCGACACCGTCATCTAACAAGTTTGTCTTGTCTCCCACGCAAGCATTTAAAAGATTCTTCTTTCTCAAGTATTTTTAATTATTTATATATATATCAACAGTAAAGATTATTTTTCAGATTATTTTAGGAATAAACTCTCAAGACTATGTCAACCTGAAACGATGTCAAATGATTGTAATAACAGAATCGCTTTTCCCAATAGATAATATACAGCTTATTTAAAGATTGCTATGCATCTCAACCATACAGTTTGATAGAATACACACGAACCTACTAAAAGGAAATAATCAACTTATTTTTATTACAATACTTGTAACTTAACGTTAGTAACAATTTTACCATTGTTAGGTAACAGATATGTAACCCATGAAAATCATATCAATCCAGCCCGCCAATGTCGATCCTATTAAGTTACTTAGTGTATCTTCAAAGTAATAAGGCTACCAGTAATTGTGTAGAAAACGAAATTAAAATATATTTCTTAAATCTTACATACAAAAAAATTGGGTCAGGTTAAGTTTGATACCTAACCTAACGGCATATTAAAATACTTAGACTTGTTTGCAGAGCATAGGTCATAGCATCTCTTTCTTCCACTATATATTTTCGTATATACGTATATATCTATTCCAAAAGCACCAGTACCTGGTCACAACATCCTATCAAAATAGTATTTTCATCATCCAATTTCTTAAATTGTTATTTAGAAATAGGTACATTAAGCAACTAAATACTTTTTAACAATTAAGTATTTTTCAGCGTTATTTTTACAAATAAAACCACAATTGAAGTAATAGGTTATACTATAATTATCGTGTATGTATTACCTGTATAACTCCTTTGCGCAGTTAAGCCTTTAATAATCTTCATTCAAACACACTTGAAACCTACTGTTTAAATTCCAGAGATGAAGATAAAATTAATTTAATATTTAACTTATAGATGGCGTTGATAGACTTATAATTGAAAATCTGACTAGTAATGCGGACTTTTAATGATTTATTGCACTTTGTTTTAAAAATTTTTGAACGAATTTTTATCAGGTTTCATTCAAATTTAGGTTCTTTCAATATTCGAAAAACTATGAATTTTTTAAATTTCTTCGAGATGTAAAAATTTAGTAAATGTCCTAATTTCCTTTAATTTGGTTCATTTTAGTTTTTTCCATTTAATTACGTCTTAAATATGTTTTTGTAAATATGTTTCCCTTCCCTAAAAAGGAAATGAATAGAAATTATATTATAGTAAACAAATAACATACAGGAAAATATCAAAACCAAAATATGCTGTAAATTATAAGAGAATCAATGAATCATTAAAATATAAATATTGTCATAAATCAAATGCGTATAATCAACAAAAAAAACAATTTTTTTTTTACAGCTTTATTTTGTACTTGTGTTTGAATTTAATTTACTGTAAAGTACCTATACATCTAATCATTATTTTAAAGCAATTATGATTGCGGGCGAAGCCCTACCAAAAGTTCAGCATTTAGGCATAATGAAGTCATATGGTATTAGTTATTATTATGCAATGAAGTTTTTTTTATATTTATTGTACCTCTGTATTTGTATTGCGCAGGGGCAAAACTAAAGCTGTTTCCTTTCATTTTCCTCACTTATTTAAAGTATCATTAAACCTCGTCGTAAGCTATTGTGGACAGTATGGAATTTTTAATTTTATATTTACATGTATATTACGTATTAACTTTAGTAGCTAGGAAACATAGACGTAGTAATTTATGTTGTAATTGCATAAAAGATTTGTAGGGGAAAAATAACCTAAAAATATGTCATATCCGCGTAATGTAGGCCTTTAAACCTAACAGACTCCTGAAGTTTGGACCTAAAAGATAAGAGTAGTTTATATCTACATTTGGATCTAGTAAATTCTTAAAGACTAAGCGTTGTATGGATTTTCATTTTGAAAAGATTAAAAATGTTGATCTATATGCCACGGAACATGTAAAAAGATGCAAGGACGTGAACAAACCAACACAGCATCATATAAGTATAGTATAATATCAGAGTTAGTGATTTTGCTTAACCCAGCCACTGAATATAGAGAAGTAATATCTTAAATAACAACAGAATAATGCCTGTAACCCGGAGGGGAAGGATGAGATTACAGATTTCCATTTGGCGCGGTCCTGACACTCCTCTCTCGCTTTTTCCACATTCATACATCTAAGGATGCATGCTTGTCGGTTACGGGTGGTCTTAATACCGTCCTTTTTTAGTATGCCACTAATCTGAACGATATAAGTTAGTCTAGGATGCCGTCTATCAACACTGCCACTCACTTTCCCAACATACCTTTCCCTTGTTGGTCTTCATTCATTTATTATTTTAACGTATCCATACCATCGAAGCATACCTTTCTGAACTTTAGTCACAACATCCTCTTGAAACTACACTTTTCCCTTAGAATGCTATTCCTTCTTCCCGTATCTTATTGTTCAGTCACGTCTAGCCCACTTCTCAGATACCGCATTTCGAATGCATATATTTTACTAGCATAATTATCCTGATTAGCCCAACTATCATACTCAATATTAAAAGGTTCTAATATGGCATTGTGTAACAACTTTTTCCTTAAAGGCCGGTAACGCATGTGCAGTTCCTCTTCTGCTGCGGATATCCGTGGGCGTCGGTTCATTAAATGTTAAGCGACCCGCTGTTCGTTTGCCCCCCATATAGTATTGAAAAAACCTGTTTTTGCTTTAAGATGATACCAAGTTATTTATAACTGAAATAAATATAATATAATATAATATAATATAATAT
>DWLR01005361.1:0-11039 GCA_018246295.1 Papilio alexanor hazarajatica
TCCATGGGCGTCGGTTCACTTAATGTTAGGCGACCCGCTGCTCGTTTGCCTCCCTTATTCTATAAAAAAAAAATATGATGAACTGAAGATTTGTTCAGTATGCACAAAATACAGGACCAACTTTAGTCCAATACTTCTAACTACTAGGCATACAACTAACTCGTCCCACCAGGTGGAAGCAAGTGGTCGCGACTTGTGAGAAATTCGTTGCTTCCAATAGTACTGTTCCACCAGATGGAAGCAGCTACTTGGTCGCTCTGAATAATCGTACTGGGCAAGAGCACTGAGATAAATCTTATTAGAGAACTTAACCTAAAACACATCACACTTTCATGGCGCCATCTAGGCCATGCACACGTTTCCGGCGTTACAAAATGATATAAAAATATGTTTATATACGAAAAATATAAAATTATTTATCTAGGTGGTGTTATTAGTATTCTCATTTGTTTTTGAATTCTAAGTTCAGGATGTTAATTTATGGATTGTATAAATATTGTATTGTTAATGTCTTCATAACTCATCCTGTATATTATGTTCTTCGTGTCATTACAGTTTAGTGCTGCCACCGAAAACATTTACAGGTTGAATTATTTGTCTAGACTACGACTAAACGGTCAGTGTGAGCGCAGTGTACGAGCACTTTGCATTCGGCGGCAATTTGTTTTGCTTCTACAGTTACATTACATTTGCATAAAGATCTAATAAAATTAATTTATTTCTCTCTATATTGCTCAATATTCTCTGTAAATATTTTCACGTATGTAAAGATTCCATTTAAAGTTGTCAAAGTTTAATTTTACGAGTTGTTTCGATGAACCATTGATTCCGTGATTTATTTCCAATATTCGTAGATTATCTTTCGAATGCCAAACGATAGCAGTATTCATTGCTTGGAATTATAAAAAACTGTTGCAGTAGTTGCACTATTGAGCCAACTCGACGAAAAACTTCAAAAGATTGTTTAATAATTAATGACTGGTTCAATGACGAATAAAATCTCTTCCTTTAGTTTTGACTTATTTAATTTGATGCATTTAGATCAGACGTGGCGCTTGGATGATTTTACAACGGCAAACTTATCTTTGAGACCGAAGCAACTGACCTGACTAACGCTTCCTATTAATAACATTCCGATACCGAACTTGGTTATGAATGGTTGTAAATTACAATATAGTTGAGGAAATTAAACGTCCTTGGTGTTAAGTCATAGACAATAACATTGTTAAATGTAAAATTAGAGTAGTAACGATAATCTTTTAAGCTACAGTGACCCTGAGTTTTACGATACAAGTCTTTGATTTAGAAACTACCCGATAGTCAAATTCATTAAAAAAAAATTTATTCATATAGGACAGTTATCACAAAAGGTAATTATCATCTTCTACGATACAAGCCACCTTATTGAAATCCGCAAAACCTATATAAATTGCACACAAGTTTCTTTTATGCAAGAGAGCAGATAAGAAGAAAAAGAAGGTATTGTAATGTATTTTATATCTATTTATTCAATAACATCATTATATTGTATTTGAATTTCAATTTAACATGTCATGCTTATTGTAATTACAATAGGTTATGACAAATTAAAAAGAATGATATGTCAATTTCCACTAATCACACATAAGGGTAATGGTAAAAGTCAAAAAAGAAAAGTACTAAAAAGTAGCGATAGATACGTAAAGCCCGTGTGAACCTTGGAGCTTTTTGCGAGTAAAACTTTGATTAGTTGAAAGCTCTTTGCTTCCGCACAGCGGCGAGCTTTTCGTTCAGATGAAGTTTCGAATCATTCCTTTTTGATAGAGAAATAGTTACAAATTGCATCGAATCTTTATAACTTTTTGTTTATTTTTTCAATATGAGAACTAATGGAATGAATGAAAAAGTTAAATATAAAAACATATTACTCAATGTAATATTTTTTTTTAATTTTCAATACAGGAGTTTTTTAACATTAATTTAGCAAAGAAAATTTATATTATTTATAATTTAAATAAATATATTTAAATAATTAATCATTTACATTATTTATATTATAAATTAAATTATTAATTAAGGTCAAGCATGTTCTAGGTTCAATCAAGTCTAATAACAGATTATAACACTGCATAATTAAAAGCCTATAAGCAAAAAAAACCTTACCATAGTAGCTACGAACGTTTCACTTAATTATTAAAACGTACCAAACTGCTAGAAATAAATATTTTTTAAATACTTAATTGAAATGAAGCGGAAATCCCAAAAACATTTGTCTTATTCCTGTAACATATTCAGTTTAAATAATTCTCAGTAGTAGCTAACATTATTGTCTACAAAACGCGGCAAAGCCGGTCTCTACAATGCACAGTTTACAACGACGCGGGAAGCTGGGAACGTTTCCTTACTAAAATCATTCCGTAAATGCGATTGCTGCAAACAAGAATGTCTTTATGCAACTGAAAAGCTCCGCTATCTTCACTGTATTGTACCATTTTATACTTTCGCTCGCAATGTCTTTTTAACACGCACTAGCTATGCCCCACAGTTTCACACGCTCTTATCTTTATAATTTAAATGAAATTATCAATTTCAACTACACTGCAAAAATACCTATATTGACTTTGAGTTCAGATTTGTAATAATATGTTATAGAAAATAGGAAAATTGGTTCGTAAATAAATAGAAAATAAATTGTATTAAAGTACAATGCAACAATTTTGTTGTATTAATTTCTTGTTTCTGTATACTACAAAAAATAACTTATGTAAAGTCTGTGTCCCATGTGAAAGCATCTATGTATTAAAAATGCAAAAAGGCAGTAGACCGCCCACAGTTAAAGTACGAGTACAACAATGATTGGAGCGAAAGTACTTTTGTTATCTATCCTGACCGCTCCAATTGAGTGTGACTTTATTCTTTGTTCTGTCTTTTAAAAGTCGGTTATACTTATCCTTTACCGTTACCCATTCGCTTAGATTTCTTTATATAATTTTTTTTTTATATAAAAAAGTAGTCTCTTTATATTTTTCTTATAAAAATATAGAGACTTCTTTATTTATTTGACAAACAAAAATTTACAAAATATTTACTTCTATCGTGGAAATAAATACAAAACAATTCCCGAATTACTAATAGGCTTAGCGTGTATCACGAAGTACCGCTTGAAAATTTCTCGAAAGGATTTATCAATTTACAAACGAAAGTTATATTAAACTATCAATTAATATATATAAATACCTATATAAAAAAATTCCCAGAAGTTTATCAGACTCAACATAGTCTAAAGAAAATAGAAAATTAAAAATAAGATTTTTTTGCTTCGTTCACCGTACAATTTTTGAGATTACAGAATTCCAAAAAGGCGTTGTAAGTTGATACCCTTCGGTTCATACCAAGGGTATGATACCCGAACCGTAGACCGAAAGTCGATATCATATCAGTGAATATCTTTATTTAATTCTTCTGTACGTTTGTTAGTAAATACTCAAACGACTAAATCTTGTAGGTCGTGAACACTGGGAATCCAATACTTGTTTGTGAAAATTAGATTCTATGATAAATGTGTTATGTATGAAAAACGATTAGAGTTTTGTGTACATATGTCTACGACTTCATCCCTATATTTGGGACCCGGTATTTAGAGTAAAGTGGGAAGTGATTCATATATTTACTTTGCGTATTCGTGTAAAAAGACTAAGCTCCTTAATTATTTCTCCACACATGTTATAAATACTGACCTCATAAAGACGAGACAAATTAAATTATTATGATCTACCCCAGTAATGCCAGATTGTATCGGAATTTATCTACCGTGATATGAAACATATTTACTTAGGACAATTTGATACCTGACCTTAAATTCTAACCGTAAAATGTTATAGGATCCGTGACTTCCACTGCTTTATGTTACTCCATAAGATGTGTATATTGTGTAATTTAGTGTATTTATATAGAATAAATGTTATTATTACATTCTTATGTTTTAAGCAATTAAAAATATAAATAAGCCTAGACCAGGAGTCGGCAACCAGGCTTACGGCCTCGGCAACGAGGGTCTTCTTACCTGACGCAGTAGGCGCCTACCCGGTGCTCCGTAGACTGGACCTGGATCCCGTGCTGGTACAAGTCTTGACGGGGCACGGGGGGTTCTCAGAGTACTTGCACAGGAATAAGTGCAGGGAGAGCCCCTCGTGCATCTGTGACCCAGCACGGGACGAAACAGTGTTGCACTCCATCGTAGACTGCCCAGTTTTTTGTAGGGAGAGAGCAGAACTCGAACTGCAAATAAAAGAGAAGAGAAGTTAGTAAACATTAGTAAAATATTATCAAATAAAGAAACAACGGAAAATTTTATAAAATATTGCAAGGATATTGCCAAAAAAGTAATCTACAGAAATCGAGTGCCAAACATAGAATAAAATAAAAGATCCTCAAAAATAACCAAAGATTTTAAATAGTTGTAGTATTTTAATAAATAGCAATAAAAACCTAGTCATTTTTTATCCTTTTAACCTTTTACTATTTTTAGCATTTGTATTTTATTATTATTTATTTAATTTTTTATTGTATTTTATTGCATTTATTAGACTTTAAAATTGGAGTGGATCAATTATTTTTATTGATGATTTAATTAAAAAATAGTATAATCTGGTACATATAAACAGAAAAGTTGCAGGTATGATGTTAAATTTTATTAAGTAATTAAATCAATATATTAAATTACAGACAGCTCTTAGAGTTTTCGTAACCAGATTTATCATTTATTATGCAAAATGATATACATATATATTGTATGGTTATATAAGTCGCAGCTTGAAAAAACAATGACTAAGAGTTCTTCGGGAAATCATGTCTTAAGGGGATGTAGGGGAAAAATGACTAACTGTATGTCAAACTTTTTCAATTCGTCAAGGGATGTTTTTTCCATTATAAGTTAACTAACTCTCGGGGAGTGAGGTACCAACAGTGGGCGAATTTTCTCTTTGTTATATACATATGTGTCTTTCTCGAAATTATTTAAAGTGCGGCAACTTTGTTTATAGGCATATTTTAAGGTTTTATCATTCGTTTAACTTTACTTGAAGTTTTTTTATAAGTATAAATATTAGGAAATTGTAAACCATTGCAACTAAGTTTAAGCTGTGACAGGAGGTGTTTAACGCGAACATTCCTGTTGCGGATTTTTACACTTTAGCGTTTTTATTTTTGATGAATAAAATGTTTTCATCATTTTCTTCTCATTCCCTCCTCCTTCCTTTTTCTTTATGTACTCTTATCCTCCATCTCCATCTCCATATCCATTAAAATCTTTGTAGTGACGACGTGTTATTTCATATTCCGCACCAGCACTCAATGTTGGTCATAAAAGCGATCAGAAAGTGTAACGCGGTTCCTCGGTAGAAGTTTATTCGAGCTATTACATTATTTGCAGCTGTTACCGAAATAACTATTCAACGTATTGCTCTATGTAACATGTAACATTCATAAGTTCTGATTTCTTTGCTTATGAAATATTTTTTTGCTTTAAAAGTTTTTCTTGTGGAATAAGGATGCAAACCTTTGGGCAGTTCACATCAGCAACAATTAGATGCAGATAAAACACTAAAAAGAAATCTTAGTGCTTTATGTAAAGCTAATATAGCGTCGCATTCGTCTTTACACACCGGCCATACCTTTGTACCAATTACTTACATAAACCCCTTAAACCTTTTTACCAAGCTTTAATTTACATATAGTCCACTCTCTAACACCAATTTTGTAAACAAAATAAATAAGTAAAATATGTTCAGGTAGATTACAAGCTGAATCTTCTGGGCCTCTGATATCTCAATCGTCAGATACAGGAAGAAGCACCAGGGGGCTTATCCAAGGGTACTGCGAGAGGAGCGGTAGAAAACGCAAATAACTCCATATTTCGACACGAATTTGTTTACAGATAATTATTCTGTTAAAATAACTGTCAGTAAAATAAAATCAGTGTCCATCGACAGTTTATAAATGGTCGAGAAATGACGCTTCAAATTGGAAATCATTCACTTCACAATTTACTGATAATTTATAATATGCCTAGTCCGATTGTAAACTGACGAACTTCGCAATCGGTCGGTGACATCTTTCAAAATTAAACTTTCGTCTTGACAATAACAGTAGAATTATTTTTTTGTACACTTATCAACAAACTTCTTGAACAAATGACCTTTGAAGAGAAGCGAATTTCAAGATTCCTTCTATAAATATACAAAATCACAAAATTACAGTAAAATTTTACTATAAGTTAAGTGTACATTGCACAATCGTTCCACTGCGCACAGTCTCCAAGAAGTTTGTCGCGATCTGTACCTTAAATCAATTACTATTCGTGTTCTTCAAGAAAATAGCGTACTCTTTTATCCTTCCTCAAGGCCGGCAGCGCATCAGCAGTTCCTCTGGTGTTGCGGATGTTCATGGACGGTGATACTTATTTGGGGGACTCGTTAATGGTTTACACCCTTCTTCTCTATATATAAATTAAAAATAAAGACTGTTAACTTTGGACAGAGAGGCCTACTAAAATTAGGCCTCCGGCACCTCTCTCCTCAAGCGAAAAGCAGAACTTTTCTACTTCACGCCTGTCTTCTGTGAGGTCGAGCGAACCATTCGTGCAACAGATGTTGTTGCGGACTCTACCAATGTTAAATAGTTTGTTGATAAAAGGTAAGCGGAAACATTGAACAGAATGTGATAATTCTAGCATTAAAGTTATACGTAAAAATTTCGTTGATGAAACTACTAAGGTTAATATTTTTTGCATAAGTATACCTCTCACCGTCAGTTTAGATTTTTACCGGTCTTGTGGTATTCGTGATGTTAAAATATTCGGAAGTATAAAAGCTAAACAGCCAAGTCTATATCAAAAGCTGCACTTCGTAGATGAACGCAAGGGAAATATAAGCGAGTATACCACACCGAATGAAGCATTACAACACAATTTATAGCCAACTTAAAACCCACAGCAATGCACTTACTGTTTGAACAGTATACAATAAAAGCAGTACTGTAGGAATCACTGTGATTAAATGATTAATTCGCAAATCTAAAGTAGCCAGTATTTGCTACATATTTTTCACAAATCATAACAATACATACAATATATACGTCAGATTAATTATAATTATGATGTGTACCCTGTCCTGTGCTATCCGTGTTAAGAATGAAAAATAAAAAGGCTTATGGGTTAAAAAAAACGGGATAGTTGCTTGTTTTCTTGTTATTTAATGTCATTTATTTCATTTCATATTAAATAAGTATAATAAAAAAAAATATTTACAATAAGTAAAATGCAGTAGTATGTTAGGTTTAAATGTGGTTAATTAAATTGTATAAATATTTTACAAAATATGTATAAATTTTATTAATAATTTATTTGAAATGCAAATTAATTCCACGGTATTTTGCACTAAAGGGCAGTTCGCTTCACCGGAATCACGCACAAAGTAGGCGCGCAACTCACGGGACGACCTGTACCCCTCAAAAATTCGGTCGCCCTTAACTAGGACATAGCCAAGCGTTACCAAGGCCCAATAATTTCCTTACTCAATAAATTGAGGCACGAATAGTTTCACTAGCAGCGAGGACGTGGTTCTGCAACGATAACATAACCATAGTGTGATACAAATTTTCGTACACTGCCATCTAGTCAAAGGAGAAGACATAAAATGTAGTAATATCAAATCAGTAGAAGTCTTATTTAACTTCTTTAGTTTCTTTTGTTCTGATCACCCTGATAGGGCAATTCAGTCGTGAAAGTATTTGTCAGTTACTTTTTAAAAAATACGCCATCTAGTGCTAGACCTTACGACTTCTTCGAATTAACTAAATCTGTGTTATATTTTACTTGTAAAATGTATTTATTTGTATCACTACTTTAATATGTACCATAAATAGGGATATTTCAAATAAAGAGGATGATTAAAATTTACTTTTAGATTTTAATCAAGTTTTACAAAGTTTTAATCCTTTCACATTAAAATTTTGTTCTTTCACGTTCTACTTGTTTTTGTTCCTTTGATTTTTTAAAATACCAATAGATGTCACTTAAAAAACAAATAAACAGAAAAAGTAAATTAGTTCTATTTTCCCTGTTAAGTAAGAACTTCACTTGTAGATTTACTGTTTATCTTTATACGTAGTAATTTTTTTACATTTTCATATAAAAGTGTGATCCAATAAGTGAACATAATTTGAAGTAGCAACATCCATCTAAAAAAGTTATATACAAACAACATGGTGGATCAGCTGTTTTCATATTTCTTTATCAGTAAATTGTTTCTATAAACGAAGCATTGTATGGTCACATAGCCATGTGTAAATTAAAATGGGCTCCATCGCATCGGTGCTGCAATGGCATTGTCAGGCGTGTGGTCAAATCAACCCAACGGAGAGTGTAAAATGTTTAAAATGTGGTACAAAGAGAATTTCGAGTCATGACAGTGGATTACAAAAACGTTATTTTACGGGAGATTCGTCATCGGAATACGCTTCTCGCACGGAAAAAAGTGGAGGCACGACCCCCGGCTCGGAAACGATCGTCATACCGACGACAAATAATTTCAATAGGTGTGTATTTTTAAATCATATTGACAGTCCTACCATTGTTGGCAATGACAGAAATTATCGATTTTTCTCCACCTATATTTAGGTTATAATTTCCATTGTACTGCAACTGTTTGCAGATGTAGACGGAGTCCATAATCGAAATTAACGATTGGGAGGTTTATTGTAATGGGCGTATGTTATTATTCAGCTATGAACATAGCTTTTAAAATGATACATACAATCATAGATATACGTAGTTGTTTCATTTGATTGCTGAATTTTATATAGCTTTGACTTTTCTTTAGTATATTAAAATTGTCTTTCCTTTTTTAATAATAAAATTAGCAGACTCTCATTCCGTTATCTTATATTAATATCATATTTTTTTTTGTTTTTTTTTAGACATGTTATCAATAAATTGGATATAAATGTTTGTTACACACTGTAATAATGTCTAAAACATCTAAAGTTATGTCTAAAGTGCACAATTACATTAATTACATTCATCAATAGTGTGAAAAATAAATTGGCATGTTTGAGTGGATGTATGCATATAAAAATATTATCATTATTAGTACACAAATGTACCCAAAGCATTAATACTCAAAGTATGATTTCACTTTGGAATATCACTTGGCATTATTTGTTGTTAAAATTAATTGATTTAATCTCATTTAGTCAATCCATAAGAAATCTAAACATAATTTCATTTTTTTTTTGTGAATGATTTGTCTCCAGCAGTATTTCAGTATTTCAAAGCACTACGACTTAGGAACTTTCAAGAAGAGAGTGTACTTCTTCTGTAGGCCGGCAACCATCTTCACGTCACCGTCACCACATCACCATCTTGTCATCAATCATTTGATGTTAAGCGACCCGCTGCTTTTTAGATTGTGATCATGCACTACTTTTGTTATTATCAAACATCCTACTACTGTATTATGGGTTTGATTATTTAATGATTTATTTATGCCTTGTAATACCATATTGTTTTACTATAGTGTTGTATTGAGTTGGTAACTGAGTCATTACAGATTTTAAATAAGTAATAAAATTTATGCTTAAAAATATGGAGTTACTGTCCATTTTAGTTTATGATCTTTTCAGGCAGTGTTATAACGCCATGTTCATAAAATTTTTGATCTTCGCTATCAAAAAACTGAATTAGTTGCAACATGACATTGTTAGCATTATTAAAAATTGTACCATTTTACGAGTTGCGCAGGTAACAAAATAAATGGTAGTCTGAAGACGCAAGGTACATAATATGATGGATATGAAATGGCAAAGATGTCCGGCTTTTCATTATCATGTTGGAAAAAACACACCTTTACGATTACATACGATACGATTTACACTTGTGGTTATTGGATGTGGTTGTTTTGGATTACTATGGTGGTGGATATGCAAATCGCTCCACAACACTGATTATTCAGTTTGACTATGGAATTGAAGTCACACACGGTTCTCACGCTTAATGTATGTATGTTTTACAATCCGTAATACATACCAATTGTAACAAGAAAATAAAACTTAACACTTTATCGGTTTAAACTGTCGATGTTTTGAAATAGAAAGTTCTCATAAGTTTTTCAAATTGATTTCTATTTCCTTCTATTCTCTAACGGCCATCTCATTGAGTATAATTTGGTGTAGCATGGTGTTGTGCTGTGTATTGTACACGCATAATACGCGCTGGTCGTGGAGCTGCGAAGTTTATCTGCT
Source organism: Papilio alexanor hazarajatica (assembly GCA_018246295.1). NCBI lineage: Eukaryota > Metazoa > Arthropoda > Insecta > Lepidoptera > Papilionidae > Papilio > Papilio alexanor. The sequence continues at coordinate 10,279 of DWLR01005361.1, forward strand.
ACTACTACATGGTGTTTTATTTCTTATCCGTTGTGCAGCGGATGGTCGTGTGTGGGTTCTGCGCCGCTGGCGCGGCGCGCGTGGCGCTGCGGCTGTGGGCTGCGCAACGTGTCCGCCGCGTGGCGCTGCACCGCATGCGACGCGCTCGCACCTCACGCCCCAGTATACAGGTGCAAGTCACTTCTAGTTCTTTTTTGTTATCTTGTTAGTTGAAATTTTTTTGTTTTTCACCGTTAGAATGTAATACATGTTAGAATGTAAAACGAGATAGGTAAGAAAAGAAAACCAACTGAACGTAGACAAAATGTGAAGATCAGAATATAACTGTTTGATAAAAACCAGTTCTTAAATGTAATGTTCCAATTTCTTTTCACTCTGCCATAATGGTATTCAAGACAAAGCACACAGTTGCTTTGTTGTGGCCACTTCCAAACAGAAATTATAACAATTATTTGTTGTTTTCTATATTGTGAAGCCGCGTTTACCGCATTAGGCGGTCCTTGCAACTAAAGGAAAGATAACATTAGAAGCTAAATAAAATATAAATAAATAAAAATTAGAAACTAAGACATTTTTTTTAAAGTTTATTTTTCTTAATATAAATGTGTCGTTATCAAAATATTTAAATTTTGTATTTTAATTGTAAAGTAAATATTCGAGTAAGTACATATAAAAGGAAATTCTTAGTTAAGGATTTTATACTGCTAAAATGCCATGTAAGGAATCAATAAAAGCTTATATATATATATATATATATATAT
>DWLR01005362.1:0-11038 GCA_018246295.1 Papilio alexanor hazarajatica
TATATATATATATATATATATATATATATATATATATAAATCGTTTTGCTATGACTGTTATTAGGTAATATTTAATTCAGTCGTTCTGTAACAAAGTTACGTGATATATTGTAAAACAGTTGATGATAAAATCTAAATATAAGACTGATAAGAGACTATTGAAGAGCGTCAACGTTAGAGATAGGAAGTAAAATAACACGTTAATTGATAATCAATAACATCATACTTTTTTCATAATTTACCTCACTCGTTTTTTTCAACCGATTTAAAAAGGTGGAGTTTCTCAATTCGGTTGTATGTGTTTTTTTATAATTTTATTACCGCAAAACTTTGTAATTACTGAACCAATTTAATTTTTTTCTTTTGTTAGAAAGGGGGAACATTCGCACGTGGGTCAAATTTAATTATTGAAAAATACGAATACCTAAAATTTAAATATTGGTAGACTTAAGACTTTTAAATTTGGATTAATGGACTTGTACTTTCCTACTAATATTAAAAATACAAAAGTAGCTGTATCTATCTGCTTTTACGCTTTCACGCCTAAACTACTTTGATAGAATCGATAACCGATTTTGATAGAATTTGTCGAAGATAAAACCACGAAACTTTGTAATTAGGCACTTTAATGTTTCTGAAATTTCGGCTGTGTGAGGATGAAAAAGAGAATGAAAGTTCGTACGAAAGTCCAAAAAAATCACGCCTTCACGCTTAGGCTCAGGCGTTATTTTATCAAAATGGTTTCAGGGCTAACCCTGATACAATTTTAATAAAATGTGGTAAAAATTAGAATAAAATTTGGGAAAGGACATAGGCTAATTTTTGGTGTAGAAAAGAGATTTAAATAAGCGGTTAAAATTTATAAGATACTTCTTCATTATCGAAGATAAAACCATGAAACTTTGTATTTAGGTGCTTGATAAGAATAAATAAAAATTTGTTCTAGAAATTATTCTAAGGAAATTTAGACCTACAGGATAATGAAATAGGGGATAAAAGTTCACATAAAATCCAAACAAATCTGTCTATATTTACTATACACATATTTATCGAAAACATGTAATACATGCTGTTTTACGAGTAGTAGAGTAGCGACTTCGCCAAGTGTCATACGCAATGAACGACGCACTGGATCAAACTCACAAAATGTTTATACCTTAGATAAGGATGGAAAACCAAAAAACATAGTTTGTAAAAAAAAAAATTAAAATAAGTTTTTAATAGCAAGCAATTTATATGTGCATTATTTGCAAAATAAGCAATCAAAATAAACTATTCTTCGCGGACGAAGTTGCGTGCAAAAGCTAGTGACTTATAAATAAAACTGGATTTGTTTTTTTATATTTTCAGTGTCAAAAAGTTGTAAATCTATTTCTTATCCCAAGAAAAGGAAGAATAATACAAATTTGAAGTCAAAAAGATTATTATTTGTGTTATCTTGTTAAATAATCTTGTTACGTTTTTTAACAAAAACAAAACCGACTTCGTATCCGTTTAATTTCCTTTTTTAGGAATAAGAAATAGAAAAAAGCTTCATCATAGGTTGCCATGGTAATGTTGACAATAACAACTTTTGGTCACACGTTATACTACTTTCGTTTTTTTAAGTACTAACAATTTATTTATAATTTAAACTGTTATATAGCAAACAAACAATTTTGTAAATAATCTAATAAACTAGCTAAAAAAATATTTAAATATTTATCTTAATTTTATAAAATTATTTGTATTCTATAAAAGATCTGTTGATACAAAATAACACCGGTAGAATTTTACATATTTCAATGTTTTTCCTTTCCTTACATTCCGCATAACGACGGTATCGTAAAATTACCGAACTAAATCGTTATCATATACACTAACAAGATTAAATTGTAATAAACATTTTATAGAATTTTTATCGCTTAAATAGTGCGAGTTTTATTACCAATAAGACAATAGAAAATTAGACAAAATACAAATATTTTGTTAGTTCACCTCGAATTGTGAAGACACGGGATATAATCCCTGGTGATATGTATCAATATACCCCCTACCTAGCCCAAAGAATTCCTAAGTTCGTAAAAGGAAGACGTTAAGAGGACGAGAATAAAGCAATTTAAAAAAAGAAACGAAAAACTTTTAACAGAATTTGTCACTGAAGATTAAATTACGATTTTACGATTTCATTCACCTTTCAATACAAAGAAATCCAATGCCGAAGATAGTTAGCTGAAAATCAAGGTTAATCAGTACAATATTTGTAGCGATTGCTCTTTATAAGATAAATGAATTTTCTGCCTTGCATATATAATAGTTGAAATAAATAGTAATACCTATACGCCAACATTACATTCTACATAGAGAACATAAGAAAAGGCTTATTATGAAGACGAAATAATCCCCTCTTCAGGCGTTGACTGAAAGCATTGTCGTATGTAAAACCTCTACCAATACTGTTGAAAACGTTAAGTACGTCATCGACAATGGAAATCAATACCCGAGGACGACATTCAACATCGGCTTACTCAAACAAGAGTTTACCGTTACGTTCGACCAGCGTTCGAGTATCCATAGTGGTGGAATCGCGTGAACTGTGCAATGAATTGCGGCCAAAATCGATAGTTGTCTCAATCTGCTATCTTAGAAGTAGTTTACGGTGAAACGACTTTGACAACGATTAATTTTAAAATTAATAAATGCAAATCGAAACTTATAATCATGACTTCAGCGACTAGTTTCATATCACACGAAAAAATTTAATTCAAATTTCATGTCATACGAAATTGTTGTGCATATATATATGCTGCTAAGATTTGCATTTAGACGTTCAAAGAAAAATATAACAATCCGCACCGCATGCGTTGACGACTGTAGTACTTTAAAAAGCAGATCTTGTCTCGCTTTTTAGGGCATTTTACTAGTTTCTTTCAACATCAATAAGAACAGGAATCATTTAAGATACCCAAACCAACATTAACTTACGTCTTGCGCTTCCAATTTTTTTTTGTATAGTCCAAACATGTCAATACCGTATGCCACCTGAACAAAATTACAGGAACATATTAATAACACGAGTTGCAAAAAATTACGGACATAATTAATAGTTACAATTAACGTTTCCTGTTAACGCTATATTGTATATCGGGATTGGTAACACGGCAATGATGGGTGATATTATTGCGCAGGTCACTGCTCACGAATTTTGCTATTGACACAATAGTAGTTTTAGCAAGTGCGTCGTAAAGGCGAGCATATTATTTATATGTATTACATTTTTTACATTTTATATAACCTCAGTAGCATCCGAATCAATCAAAATATTACGAGTTACGGATGCGTTACCAGCTTTTGTAGTAAAGGAGAAAGAGACAAAAAAGGGACGATGAGGGAATGGGCTCTGTATTTCACTCAAAAGACAGTTCACACCTGTATTATGCGATAGAAGCCTCATAGTCATGGTATTTTCCCGAACCGGTCCAATTGTGCAATACCGCTGGCACTTCTTCATCAAGTGCCCTCTACTATCGAAGGTCAGTTATTTGTTCTTTAGAAAGCAGTAGGTATGCGAAACAATGATAAGGTATTAAGTTTGTACCATTACCAATGTATTCCGCAGTAAAATAAGAAAAGATTCGTTCATAACATTACAGGTGTACTCATTGTATTCGTATACCTTTTTGCATTCGAAGTGACGCTTACTTGATAAGATATAAGGAAAGCCAGTTTCAAGGACACGAAAAAAACCGCAACACGATCAAACCAAACCTCTAATATGCCTACGTACTTGCTATAAATCTATATTTTAATGAAAAATATTAATAGAATTGGTTATCGGCGTATCTCAAATACATCTATGTATTTGATGACGTTGTTCTTGTAATCTTATTTATCACTTTTAATAATAGACAATGAAAGCCTAAAACATATAAAATTTAACAATTATTATTTGCAAATTTATTATTTGCGTTCTACGGTGAAATAAATTGATCTTATTAATTCTACGAAACAGAAAATGAGGATGAAAGAAGCTGCTGCGTTGAAAATAATACCTGCGATTTCGTTGTGATAATATGATATTGTGAACCCTGAGGAAAATTTCTAGAATCCTATGTTCCTAAGGCCTACTGTGATTCCAACAAGTACTGACTATTGGAAACATAAACCAAAATCTGTATTTTATCTGGTCGTGTTTTTTTCCAGAGTCGACTGATAATTCTATAACCAGTAAGTAAAAGTTGCAGGTTGCATCCAGAGGAAAAAGGAATTCTGAACATAAAATAAGCAACTAAAATACTAAAGGCTATAGTTATCCTAATGTGCAAGAATGCTGTTAAGGTCAAACCATGGATACCAGGCAGCAACTTTAGGTTATCGCTCCTTGGTATAAGATTGTCGCCGAATGAGCGACAAAGATAAGCGTGTTCGCATTGTTTCCCTGTCGTAAACGTGTAGCCCGTGGGTTGACGCCGCGGCAAGGCGGTGCCGAGTGGGTCTATTGAGCAATGAAATTAAATTTACAGCAAAAGTACGGGTAAAGGTTTTCTGCTCGAATAAACAGAACTCATTCCCAATTTAAAGGGTGCTATGGTCTACTAAAACCACTTGGCTCATGAAATATACTCTCTAGGTGATGAGCACAAACAAAGTGCTACCAGGGCTTGGTAGACACAGCACTTACGATAACTTCACATACTGATTATCTCTCTCTTATACAATCAATGAAATTTGCATTTTATACCAGTCAGTGCAGATACTTCTTAAACTAGTAATATTAAAAATAGGTTACAACAATATTGATTTGCTAAAAAAAACTGTTTTGTTGCTACTGAATGTATTTTTAGCTCATGGTAACTAGTGCCAACTTTGTTATAACACTTTAGTAAAAACACACAAATTTTATTTATGACTTCATAAAATAATGGTTATAGATAAAACAATATATCAACTTTGAAATCAATAGGTCTTTAATACTAAATGTCTCATAGTTTATTAAGCTTACATACACCAAGAAAAATTATTAATAAAATTAAATTATAAAAGACAAAATATGGTGTGACGGAGTATGACCTTCTTAAAAAGACAAAGAAGGCGGACTGAGGACAGTAAATAATGAGTGAAGTTGTCATGTTTTGATAGATAGTTTGAAAAAGAAAGGGAATTGTCAACGGGGATGTGGGTTGTCAAGTGGTGGAAAAATAAATAAAAATAGCTTACAAATGTGATATAGTTTGATTTCAAAAGCGTTACAATATAATACATCATAGAGAAAGTAATTTGATTTTTCTTATTTAATTTTACAATGCAATATTTTTAGCCAAGATTGGACAGATCATTTTGCAACTATTGCATATCATTCACATCTATACATCTAAGTGTAAATGTATATAAGTTATGGATTCAATTCACATGTATTTTGTTTATAATTCTAATATTTTTTTCATTAATAGAACCATACAAACACCAAGTTTCTCCCTATTTTGTGGACAGATTTTTGCAGTATCTATTTTATTATAAATCAACTGCAAATAGCTCTGTAATGAAATAACATTTAGAGTATCAGTACACTATAGGCTATAAATGTGGGGCTTAGAATACCATAAAAAATATAATTATTAAAAAAAAAAACTAAAATATGCCACTACTGTATTGAAGTGGAATCATTACTTTGTTCCCATCTGAAGGGCTGCTTTTGAAGTTATTGGGTTAACAATGTATGCCATTTTAAGTATCAATACCTATTCCTACATATCATTTTCAATCTGATAGTGTATATTGTTGCATGCATATCTCTCAAGTATATGTCTTGCTTGTCTCTTGTTGTAGTGAAATAAAACAAACCTCTACAAGAAAAATTCAAAAGAATATCCCTCCCTGGATATCAGTAAAATTTTTTCACTAGAAATAAAAATATTTTGTTCTAGAATTTTATGTACAAAATTCATTTATTGTTTTAGTATAGTCATATGCTTTTCAGTATTATTTATAAAACTTAGTATAATTATATAAAAAAATATAGTATTATTGAGAGGGAGAGGAAGATGAATATATAATATACAATATTTAAGCCGTTTCCTTATGTTTAATTTCATTATTCATACGTGTTTACCATCTCTATAAATTTTACTTGTTTATTTTATTTTATTATTTTTTTAACATAAAATATATTTATAAACATTTAAACGTAATTCTTTAGTACTTAATTTCTTTATTATTTACATTTTCAATTTTTACAAGCCCACAAACAAATGACTTTTGAACTTTCTCTACTTCAGACCTTATTCAAACAAAAACATGATCCACTTGTGAGTCTATTACAACCTTATTATACTTTTATATAAATGAATTACGAAAAAAGTCCTCCTCATTCCACAATATCCATAATATAAAGTATTATGTATACAACTGTTCAAATTTATTTGTAATACTCACTGATTGCACTAAGGAATTTACATGAAACTTCACGTCAGTCCTATAATAGGTTTCTAAAATTAATTGTTGACCTAAGTGCTATTTTCATTTAAAAAACAAAACGTTTTAGTTCCGCTAATATTTGAACGGTTACGTGGAAGTAACGATGGAAAAGATCAATAAGGACGCTAAACATCAAGGAAATATTTGGGAATTTTGTAAGAAAAAAGACAATAGTACAACGGATCAAATAGTATGCAAATATATTTCATGGAAACCATGCCATTCAGGTTACAGAAAGAACCATAGAAAAATGCGCATAAAATTGCGCGTGGTCTAGAGACATTACACTTACTAAATTAAGTGCTAAATGTAATTTAATCCCTACTTTAGCTGACAAAAATTCATAAATAAATGGTTATGTTTCATGAAAGCAACAATTTAATTTTGTATACAAATTCAATAAAACACAGGTGTCTCGTTATGTAAACTCCAAAAATAAACGAAAAGGTACTCACTTCAATGATCTGGGGACACACGAAAACATTTTAACAAATATATTTCATCTACTATAACGCAACTCACTTAAATGGTACGGTTCACTATACTTGAATTGTGATTATTTTAAAATATATTGTTAACGCCCTCCATGTGGGGCTATGCGTGTAGATTTCGGAATTCGTTCCGTTTCTGACTGTTTCTTTTTGTCTAATTTAAAGTTAGTCACGAAACCAAACGCGAACAGCCAAGGAACTAGTGTTACCAAGTTCTACAAAAATAGCTCTAAAATCAATATGAAATAACCCTAAATAACTCTAATTATAAGCAAAGGTTGGCAAAGGCACCCCTAAAGAAGAAAAAAACAAAGTCCCAGTCTTCTACGTTAATTACTAATAAATTTACTCTATTTCCAACCGAACGACTCATTTTGTGGTCGGTCGTTTATGTCTAAAAAAGCCAATTTTTTAACATTCTAAATAAAGCCCAATATGAATATTTCACCCCTAAATTCGGGGCTAAAATCCCTAAGTTAGGAAATCTGCAACGAACCGCCAATAACTATCAAATTACCAAAATGATAAATATAATAGTGTTAACTCTTTTCTATTTTTCCCCTTTTATTGAAGTAGAATCGTTACCTTTGATTAAAACATTTATTTGTTATCTTCATATTTATGGCAAAGTTATGTTTTACGTATTTTGTGAGGTCTGATTAGTGGTTGGTGATGCGCAAGCCTTATTCCATCGGATAGGATTTCTTCGCAATGAATTTACAATTATTTTAATTTTTTATGGACATTTACAGGTATCATTGTGCGAAACATTAAATTTGTTTATGTTATTGTTGGAATTGAATTAGATATACATTTATTCCTCAAAATTGGGCAGTTGCAGCAATAGTAGTGTACCCTTTGTGAAGAATCCCAATGAAACTGGTGTGTATCGGAAGTTAAAAAAATACCAAAGAAAGAATGGGAAAAACTTTCAAAGGAAATCCTGTAAAAGCTAAGAGTTGTAAGGATAATTCATTCATTTATTGTAATTTTTTTCTTTCACTTTGTTAAATCTAATTTAACCTACTAACCTACTACAAACATGGCACATTTCGAATAAGCTGTATGAATTTTTGACATCTCACAATTGGCAGATATTTTTTGTATACTCTTTGGCACGAAGTAATTGTCAAGTTTGTGAAATGGAAAACATATGACTTCCGTGAATTTAAATGTAAATAATTAAACATTTGTGCTAAATTTGTGTAAATACATCTTATAAATTCTCAATACAATGATACGAGAAGATGACCCTCAATTTCGAATCACGCCAATACAACAAATGGCATCAGCTTGTTCTGGTGCCTTGATAACTTCATTGTTCAGTAAGTGTTTATTCCGATTTTTGAAATTGTTTTAATGTTGTAATTTTATAGGTTATACTAATACAATTATCTCACAATATACATGACTATATTATTTTTCTTTTACTTCGATAAAATATATTGAATTTACATACATTTACAATTTAAATGATGGCTTCACAAGCAATAGGAAAAATTGCATAATTACATTAGTAACATACTTTACATAGAAAAATATGTAAATGCTTTTAAACATGAATGTATTAGGCAAGTAATTGAAAAAAGTTTACAGTTTATTGTTCTAGGTCTTATTCATCCTAACATTATTTTAACCTTTTTAAGTGACACCATTGGATGTAGTTAAAATAAGGCTGCAGGCCCAGCAAAAGGCATTATTATCAAACAAATGTTATTTATATTGCAATGGGCTGATGGAACATCTCTGTCCCTGTGGAGAAACTGCATGGATACCCAGACGAGTACATTTTCATGGCACAATTGTAAGTCTTAACTTATAATATTATCACTCAATCATTCAATTATAATTAGTTTCTTGATCAAATTAATATGTGTTTAAAAGTTACTATAAAAGAAGATATATAGAAAGTATAAGTACTTTATAATTAAATTAACTAATGTAATTTATTTTTATTACTCTCATAAATTTTCTTACAAATCATGTTCTATTAAAATTATATGGTTACTAATTTTAGTATACACTTAACTAGTACATTAAAAATATACTTTTTATTTAGACCCATCCCATTTTCCCATACTTAAGTGGGGTCAGCATAACACATTTCTTTCTTCAATGCCTTTCTAGTAGTTGTCATCTCAATTGTCACTCTTATCTCACTCATATCATCTTTCACTCAGTCTATCCATCTTTTCTTAGACTCTTCTTTATGATGCTGATAATGACATTGTAATAAATTGTAATGTTGTATTGACAGGATGCATTCTATAAGATAGCTAAACTAGAAGGAGTTCCAGCTTTATGGTCAGGTTTGAGCCCAACCCTTGTGCTGGCATTACCCTGTACAGTAGTCTATTTTGTGAGCTACGAACAGCTTCGATTCAAAACTAAAACTATTTACAATAAATGGACAGAAACTGGTAAGCTTATTTTTCCTTAGTTTATCTATTTTTAATGTTAGAAAATATTAAAAGGTTAACTCACATTCACATACTTTGGTGTTTCAAGGTCTTTCTTTAGGTCAAGTATTTGAACATGAGTTAAGCATTTAATTTATTATTAAATCAATAACTGAGGAACATTGCATTTAATCAACTTGGATTGTTTCTTCTGCTGCAAATGAAAATACTAAAAATCCTGCTGTATTTCATCAGAAGATATCATGTAGATTTTTGAAGACATTTGTATGACAAATATTTTGCAATGTCATTTCAAACTGGTTCTTAAGATTGACATATTATTATAAGATATATATTTTAGTACTCAAAACCCAAATATAACTAACCACACTCACTTTTTGACTCAACTCAAACTAGTTAACCGCACTTGATTTTATACTAAAAACAAGTTGTGGTTAATGTTAATTATTTGAATATGCTACAGAGCAGTTAAAAATGAGATTTAATGTAGTGTATATGTTTTTATAACCAAATTTTATGGAATTAAATTTTAAAATTACAGTTGTGTCACTAATCTGGCGCCATTTATTATGTCTATGTAAAAGTAAATCATTTATATCTGAAACTGTAAATGTAATTCAACAAAGATGATACTTTTTTTTTTCAGTGCATCAACCAATGTGGATACCTTTGTTTGCTGGTGCCTCAGCAAGAACTATAGCAGTTACATTATTTAGCCCATTAGAACTTATTAGAACTAAAATGCAATCAAAAAAATTAACATATTCAGGTATGACAAAAATCATTTCATTGCTAATATCAATTGTTGTTCTATGATTGAAATCAAAACTTCAAACAGAGAATTTCATAGTCTCAATATACATATAAATACAAACCACTACAACTTAGACATTTGAAAAAAAACCATACTCCTTGTGCAAAACATAATCTATATGTCTGCAGGTCCACTAGTGTTGTACCAAACCAAAACTATATTTTTTATATATAAACTATTAATTTTGTAAAAAAAATTGTGTAAAAAAGTACAAATATATGGTTGATAAGATTTGTACCTAACGGGAGTTATTTATTAAATTATTCCAGTGTTATAAAATGTTAAATTTTATTACTAAAATGCAGTAATAAGAAATTTTAGCTATAAAAATTTCTTTTACTATGACATTTTGTAATAAATGTGCCAATTTCTGTGGTTTGGTTTTGGCCCCATAATTCCAAAAAAAAAATCTTTAGAAGGTTTGTTTTCAACTTTAAAGTATAATTTTTAATTTTTAAGAAAGTAATGTTTAAAAAATGTGGGCTACAACCACATTGGTCTAGTCCAACTTGGAAAGTTTTGTTGTGTGCTAAGAATTTTGTAATTTTTCTATTTTCAGAAATCACCACAGCTTTACGTCAAGTTATCAAGTATGAGGGTTACAGAGGACTATTTCGTGGTTTAGGCTCAACATTACTTAGGGATGTGCCATTTTCAGGTAAAAATGTTTTAAATTGATCTTTTTACATGCCATACATTTTTACAGTAAATTTTTTCTGCCTTAAAATTTGCAGCTTTTACACTTTTAGTTTTAAATTAATTAAAAAGACTATTAAAAAGAAAGACTTAGGGGCTTTCAAGCAGAGAGTGTACTTCCTCCTTAAAGGCCGGCAACGCATCTGCAGTTCCTCTGGTGTTGC
>DWLR01005363.1:0-11038 GCA_018246295.1 Papilio alexanor hazarajatica
CCCCTGCACCGCTCACGCGCGCCCTGTTCGTTTTATTCAAATTTTACTTTTCAAAGGACTTATGGGCCACCCTGTACAATAACACTTTAAATGTAACATTTTAAGTGTTCTTATTAATAATATTTATGTTGCTAATTTCATTAACCACATAAGATCAATGTTCAAATTGATCAGGAACCAATTATTTCAATCCTCGCTGGCTGCTGTTCGGTCGCACTTTTACCACATACCAAGTCGAAGTTCGTGGTTGGGTTAACAAATAAATAAAACACATTATATAAAATTCAGTCCAAATAATTTCTCAGTTACAATTTATTTCTGTCTATTGGAATGATGAGACTGGTTAAAAAGTAAGTCAAACAATTTGGCACAGTTGAAAATAAAATAATAATAAAAAAAAAACAATCAAAATTACACAGAGATTCTCGTTTCAACAAATAAATACCTTCCAATGGAACCATTGATTGGACGAATCGTTACACAACACAACGTATTTACAATAATTACATCTGCGTATACTAAGTTTCTTTAAAAAAAAATCGTTAGAGATACAAAAAGAAATGCATACTAATTGTGAACATATAAAAATAAATCTATAATTTTTATTATATAAAATCAACATATCAATTATAAATATTCTGATAATGTATGAGTGAAAAATAAATTCATTAAAAAAAATAAGGGCGACATTATTCTTACTGATATGATCGAAATTTTATTAATAAATAAATATTACGACGAAACTATTATAAGTCACAACTTGAAATAAATTTAAAAAAGTCTCCAATATTCAAATAATTCGATAGCGAGAAAACATTTACTTAAAAAATCTTTAAGCACTTAAAATGATGTAAAACATTTGTTAAAAAATGTAAAATGTGCGTGTGGTTCCAGTATATGAATGAATATTTAAAAACAGTGAAACATTTAAATTTGATATTAAAAGATAATAAAAACTTGAAACAAAATAACCAATAATATAGAAGACGAATAAAACTGAAATTCATTTTAATGTTTAATATGCACAGGAAAGCATAGTAACGATAAGAAAAGAAAATCAATTTCATAAAGATAAAAAAAAACTAGAACCATTACATAACCCCTAACGGGGTAAGATACACCCACTTTTTATTGGACCATGGGCAGGCCATTTGCTCATCTACTTCAAAATAAAGAGTTCGAAGTGAAGATTTATTAACTGTTTAACAATCAAAACCTAGCATTCCAATTACAAAGTTATATTTGAAGAAAATGTCTTTAGTCGCCATCTTGACGCGGACAGACCATTTTCGACGATTTGATTATTAAAAATATACTAAAACGTGCTGTGCATATAAATATATTTCGTTGTTACCGAATTAACAGGAATAAAATACAAAAATATACCAAGCTACCATATTTGTTTCTATTTGAATATTAATAACAGCAATTCCATACCCGCAATATTGACGATATGCGCTTTGTTATTCTCGAAAACATCAAAATACATCAAATTCCAAATGTCAACTACATTATACAACGCACCTGGCTCTTTGTGCTTCTGAAGTTAGCAACAGATTGCACAAACTTACCGCAGCTTACTTCAGAGGCACATCCGTAGCGACTGTATTTATTAACAAATTAATATCAAATAATTAAGGCAACAATTATTTTGTCAATGAATTTAAAAGTAATCACTCTCCCTCGTCCTAAACAGACCGACAGCGGTGATACATATTGCTTTGATAGGTATTCATTACATTCCGTTATATTATTAATAGCACTCTAAACATTATTGTTATAATCAATACCAAACTAACTTAGCCGATTATTGAAACAACCTTTTTTAATATAATTTTTACATAAATTTTATCAAATACTATATATTCCAGTTACCAAGATACAAACCTTACGCTAGCGAGCAGTCGGCGCTAGTGTGCATTATATAATATAAACAATAACGTATTTTTGAAGTACTTTTAAGAAAGACAAATAATATAAAAGACTTGTAAAAGCAAAACCAACATCCAATTTTTACTCAATATATGTTGGAAACTTGTTTAGATACATATTTGTAATGTAAAACATATTTCTAACAAAATATCAATTTGTTGCTGATTTTGCTTTACATGCTTCATATGTAAATTATACAATATTAGTAAAGAAGGAACTAAATTACTCAAGAAAAAATATAAGCTTCAAAAAAAGAAACATGATAGCGACAGATATAATTGAAGAATTTATATTATTTGATTTTTATAATGCTAATATAAACGGTATTATTTTAATTTCCTTTTATCTAAATCTTTTATCAAGTGAATATACGTTTAAAGATAATTGCGTTCATATAAATAGTACAAACATTAAATAAATCGAATTCTAGAAACATTAAAATTTTAAGTAATTGGATATGTACGAAAAATTGCTAGATATCACTGGATAAATAAAATCTCAGAGCATCCATAACGTAACGTATGATAAAATTTACATAAATATAAGCTAATTATAGGAATATGTGGCAAAAAAAGGGCGGATTGGCATTAATTATGGCACGCGTAAAGTGCCGTTTAGCTTAATATGATAAGGGTTTTGCTGAGATATTCAAAATAAACCCCACTTAGAATTAGCACCGCAATCTCTTCGATGTAAAAAAGAAAAATACAGATAAAATAGTAAACGAAACGCAGTCAAGTTTTTTTTTATGTTATTTGTTGCGGGGAATTTTCTAGTTATAGACTATAAGATAATATTTATGTCTTTACTACATCATGTAATACTAATCAAAGATAAATTTCTAGCAAAATCTATTATCGACAAATTCTATGAACACTCAATTTTCTTATGAAAACAATTTATTGTGTATTGTTCGCTACAAGTAACATTTAATAATGAAAATTTATGTATAAATGCATGGTACATATTTAAAAATATAACACCTTAAGGAATGGACAGTACAGTTAGTAAACGTTTTTGACCCTGTACAATGACAGCGAACCATAGAGAAGTGGAAGTGACAACTTTACGAGCAGAGACAAACGAAACCGCTAGTCTGTTTGGAAGGTCTGTTGTAGTAAATTGAACTGTCTCGATTTAAAACAAGGAAATCTACATTCCCCTATAAAAAAAACGAAACTCAAAATTGTCATGTTTATAATTATCGAATGTCACCTAAAAAAACTTCCTCGTCAGATAATAAACGAAAGACTGCCATTTTATCGACTGATTATATATTTACTTGGAATCCTTATTGCTTTTAAAAATAATTTCTATAAATATTTAAATGATAAATAAATGTGTGACGTAAGCAGAGGTTTTTTTCTACAACATTTCTTAGAAATAACCTTTATAAATATTTTAATGGCACACACTCAATGGAAGAATAACGGAAATATGAGTGTAGTATATTACTTGTATGATTTGTGCTTTATTAAACTTCTTTAAACATTGTGACTTCAGAAACTCCAGTTGAGTGTTGCCAGTAAAATTTTTAAATAATCTCAATGAAAATGTCAATTATGTCATAGTTTGTTTCCGTATTTCGCAACAGAAAATATTGTAGTTGTAGTATTGGATATAAAATCCACACCTGCACATTAATATTAAAACACAGGACAGTAAAATTCACACCATAGCACAATTAATGCCAAGTTTGAGCAAATTTTAATCTTTTTTTTTGTTACGGAATACAAATTCTTATAGCATTCTCTTACTATCGTATTGTCAACAATTCACATGCCTCGAGTGCTGAGTCGATACATCTAATTATATTATTTTTGATATAGGAATAAAGGAATAAAATCTGATATTTCTAATGACGGGGGAAGACTTTGATGGTCTATCGTTGTTGTTTCTGAAAAGTAAATAAGTACAACATTAGTTCAATTTATTGGATATTTAAAACATTTTTATTCTTATATGAGTATAATAAAAAATCGGCGATTTTTTCAATGTCACAATGTCTCCAGGCCTATATAGACTTTTGTATTGCCGGAATTAATGCTAACGCTACATACATCATAAGTAGATTTCATCACTTCTGATAACAATAATATGCTGTTTGTTTGGTGAATCTCAACAAACAAATGATAGCGTCACGTACGCTGGAATACAGAGATAGATAGTAAGCAATGGATTTTATGTCGTAAAATTTTATTTTGTTTGTAGCTTTTTCTGTAGACACTGACAAATCTGTTACATATTTAAATACCTAAAAGTAAAGAACTTTCGGAGGTGATTGCTACACAATATTAATATTGGTCAGCCGTCCAAACGTTAACTGTAGATATTTGATCTCCCTTCTCAATGATCTTAGCTTTTCCCCGTCCAGATCTCGCGGCTCCCTACGAGAAGGCGCAGTTTGGGCGCGCTATCGTGGATTAGACTAACTATAGAGGTCAAAGCATAGTGGTACGTACAGCGCGGTCGCGCGCCACTAGCTGGGCGGCGCGCGCGAGTTGTGCCGCGCCTGCCACTTGAAGTCGACCTGCATGAGCCACTGCTGGCCGCGCGCGCGCGTGCACGGCCGCAGCACCGGCTTCCACACGTCGCCAGACTCCGGCTTCTCCAGGCACATGCCCGTGTTCGTGTGCTTTATTATACGCGTCTGGGAAAAACAAGCCGTTTACATGACTCAATTATATTTTTACCCGACTGACAGAAGGGTAATTTTCTTAATTTGGATTAACAGATTGGTCTGCACTCCCTTTTTCCTACAAAATATTTACGACCTATCCGTAAACTTTGCTATTGCTGCGAATTGATAGATAGTGATCACATAATCATCAGTTCACCCGCCTTCTACTATAAAAATTATTTATGATGAATAAGTAACGGTTAGAATATGCTAATCAAGGCCTAGAGCTCGGGTTTCATAGATGCATTATCAATAATTTATTGCTACAATATTTATATAACCAACAAGGCTATATAAACAACGATATTTGCATTCTCATGACTTTAACCTATTTAAAAAAATTACATATTTTATAAATTTAATTTAATGTGAAAACAAATGGGACAAAGAATCGAGCTGTGTGAGCTTTCCTCTACAACAAAAAAATTGGCTACCGATTTTTTTTAAAGAATAAGTAATAGATGATAAACAGTTAATTGTAAGAATCAAAATACCAGACTATGATTATTGTTTAATGGTTTACTTCCAGTTATGGATTTAATGTTAACATGTATATATGTATGTACATTTACGCCATACATTTATAACCTCCTTCTGGGTCGGGTCGCGTCGATCTGGGAGAAAAGCAGCGTTTAACAAGGATATTATACAAAATTTAGTATCTCACCTTAGTATCATAAGTCCACTCCTGGTTGCCCCTCATCCCGTGGCAGCGTATCAGCTTGACGGGTCCTCGGGGGTGCGCGGCGTCCAGACAGTTGTCGTCGGACATGATCTGCTTGCGCTTGGTGTAGGCGAACACCTGGTTGCCGCCCATGCCGTGGCAATAGCCCATGCCGAGCGGCTGGCCAGCCTTGCCGCCGAGCGTGTCCAAGCAGTTCGATGTCTCCGCGTTACGTATCTGAGGAAAAAGGTTTGGTAGCTCATATATATTTATAAAATATCTAAGCCTAATGAGAGTACTGAAAAAACGTTTTGATAAAATGTTTGTGTTTAGCTGCTAATTGTCGCTTCGTGGTTACGTTCGTATGTACTTTCCATCCAATGACCTCGCCACCTGACATCCAGTGGGATTGTATTCAAGAGCTAATTTTTTCCAGGTAAAACATCATAAAAATACTGTACATTAGAAATTAAACATTTGTATGAACTATATTACCTTGTAAAATTTAGATTGATAATTTTGACAACTCAGTGTAGGAAACAGTAGGAATATATTCGATTATCGATCTTATTCTCATGCAACTTGGTATCAACGGTTTCATGATTTTTGAAAATAAACTATTTTCTTCTGTTCAATTCATAATTTATCAATACTTATTTCGCCTACACGATTGCAACTAATATCGATGGCTGGCAATTAAGAATAAGAATTTTTTTATAGTTATTGCATGATAGAAAATTGCAAATAACTTAAAGTTTCAAAAAAAATAACTTGATGACATACACCTAAATAATAGTGTTTATTTATTCGATTTATTATATTTAAATACCGATTTTCGATAGTTCACGGTTGCCGTTGTCATACTTCATTGACATTATGTGTAGTAAATTTTACCGAAAATAAATACGATACTTCACAGGCGTGAGCTGTCAAAATTATAATACATGCTATACGCTATACACATTACAAGCTACATTTTTTTTAATATTATTTTATGAGTAACCAACATTGATCATAACCAGCATAATTTGTACAGAACTGTATAATGTATATTATACATTTGTATAAAATAGATACAAAATGATGCCAAAAACAAAACCATAAATTATATTATAGTCAGTGTTATGAAACAAAATAATTTATTAATTAGTTTCAAAAGTCTACGAGGGAGTCGAAAAACAAATTAATTTGGACATGTCACATATGACTTCTCGAAAATTAACATAGATTTCTTCAAGTTCTTAATAACAATAATATTAATTCATTAAAATCGGTCAAGGCTAAACTTCGTCGATTGCCGAAACGGCGTTGGCATAAATCAAAACGATCGATTCTCAAATAAATCCGATATGGTCAAACAAGAAACCCGTTCAGGTTTTTTGAAATAAAATTTACATTTAATTTGCCTACTGATTCAGTTCAGAGCTATTTGTTATTAAAGTTTTTCTTTCTTATTACTGTTTTATATTAATTGATACGAAATTTAATTTTTAAAGTGTTAGCCACATGTATAACAGCAACCATGTATTCAGTTGCAGAGGCGATGCCGGCTGTAATGAACTCTCATTCTATGGTGTGTACATACAAATGAACTATTAACTAAATATGTATAATCCACTGGCTCACTACTACACGCAGCTTTAAGCGCAGGCACACGTCCAACCCGTCTCTTGTCCTTCGCAAGATTAATTGGTTGACAGCTACCCCCTCTACTGGTTTACATGAGACAATGTATGTATCTACTGGTTAGATACAGACACTACACCGGCCTTTGTATTTTCACTCCAACGATACAAAATACGCAAATGATACAAATTACTCTTTATTGTTATAAATCAACAATGACGATCCTAAACTAGTTCTTAAATTCCTTTTTGCCACGTAGTGTTTATTACTAATAAAATAATCACTAACCTCTCCCAAGAAGTAGTAGTCCAAAGGCATTTGGCTCTCGGGGTAAATATTCTCCAGATACCACCTGAAGCTCTTGCACTTGAGCCGCTGTCTCAGCGCTTTGCGCTCGCTGACGTCACCCACGGGCACATTTAGTGCACCTGCACGCAATAAGACCAAGTGAATACGTAGACATGTCTGTGAATGTTCTAGATATATGTACTACATTCTAGATATATGTAATACGATTTATTTTCTGGTTTTACATGCATGCTTATTCCGTTATGCGGCTATTTGATTGATTTGAATTTAGTCCCGTATTAATTGATCTTTATTATTTTGGTGACTTTTGTTTATGATACATATTATACATACAAAAGCCACAACTTTTCTTGAAAATCGAAAACATTTTAAAAATGTGTTAAAAATGTCGGTATTAGAAAAATTGATATTGGTGGCTACAAACCGTTGCAATAGTAATTTCTCATATAAATTTTTATTTCATTTAATTTTATTTTTTCATTTAATTTTTTCTTTATGTGTTATAAAATAAAAAAAAAAACATATAAAACACCTATTGTAAACCAAAATATTTATAAATCCCTTGCTAAGTTGTTTATACCCAAACTAAGAATTTTGATATCTATGGTTAACTTTAGTCAGAATCGTCAAAGTTAATTGACAATATTATTTTCACATAGGGTGCAATCAACGGTATTTACGCCTAGACAAATCAGCAAATAAAAAAAAATATGTCATGCAATACGTAACGTTAACGAGACGGTATTCTGAATTGAGGCTTGTTATTATTGTCAATATGCAAGTTGTTAATAGGTTAGGTTAGGTTAAAAAAGCAAAAAAGGTTATAAAAGCAAAAAGCTATTACTGTTACCCAACATTTTTAAAATTATGCAGCTTTAATAAGGAAAGTAAAAGATGTATAAAAACTAGGATTATACGAAATTACCTGCCATTGCCAATATAATATAAGCATACGCATGTTTTTTTAATTTAAAATAATTAATCCTTTTTTAAACTGTTACATGTATTAATTATATCTGCTTGGGTAAGTTTTATAGTGATAGGTTGAAATCATTTAGCGTATAGTTGACTTAACTTTTATCATACAATTCAAGTTAAAAATTACGTAAGTAAGGAGGTGGCTGCGTCAGATTACTGTTTCAAAACCCATAAAACCTTTATAAATTCAGCACCCTTATTCTAAATCTTAGTTTTCGCTAGTTCTGTTAAAAAAGAATAATTATTTGACGAATACACTATTCTCATAAGTTAATTTAATTTTTTTTTTAATAGTTCCAGAAAAAAATGAATATCGGTGATTAAAAACCTTGATGGGAAATTAAGTTTATATTTATTGTATTCTATTATAACAATTTGAACTCCTGAAGAAGCTGAAAGTTCTGTTTCAGAGTATAAAATACTAAAAATTTTTTTGTTGTAGAACAAATTATGAAAACTAAATATGATCTTTGGTGTTTACGTAGACAAAAAAATCATATTATTTTTACTGCCAAGAGCTTTCCCTTCTAAGCTCCAGGCAGTAACTGTAAATGAGTTTAGACAAACATTAACAAATCATTTTTAAAAAAGTGTTGATATATTGTAAAGCTTTAAAGAAAGCAAACGAAAAACGTGGCTAACAAAAAAACTTAGCGAAAATAAAGATCCAGAAGGAGCATCGCATGAGACCTGGGTTGATATTGTAGTAGAAATGCTTCCATTCGTCGAGCCAGACTTCGGCGAGGCGGGCGTTGTTGTGGTTGACGACGCGGCCCGTGCCGCCGGGGAAGCTGTAGGGCGTGGTCTTGCGGAACACGTGGCCAACGTGCGCACACGGCGCGATCTCCAACCGCCCGCCGCACTGCCACACCTGCCCCGCACGCCCCTCATCTTACGTCACTCGAAACGTCGCGAACGTTACCCAGAACTTTACGCCATTTTTTTTTTAAAAGAAAAACTATTACTTGGACGCATTTTTATTAACAAAGAAAAACTCGAATGCTGGTACACACTAGTTTAGCTTAAGCCTATACGATATTATTATCATCTCATCATCATTTCAGTCTATGATCGTCCACTGCTGGACATAGGCCTCCCCCATTGATCGCATCTTTGGAGAAAATGTGCCATAATCGCCACGCTTGGCGCTTGCATTATGTTCCAACGTACTAAGAAAAGGATGCTGCTGCCCGTCCTCCGGTAGTCTTAACGTTCAGACTCCATACAAACAGACATGTTCATGAACACAAATGTTTGACTGGGAATCGAACCCACGACCTGCGGCGTGAAAGACAAGTATCTTACCACTGCGCCAACCGGTCAGTCATATTTATTATTAAATAAAATAAAATAATTAAATATTAATTCATCGCATGTAACCTACAACAAATATCTACCATATTTAATTGCAAATTTGCAATTTCATTTCATTTTTATTATTATATTTTCTACATTTGAATTAGACAGCCATTTTGCTTGTAATTTTTTTTATCAAAATCTATATCATAATTTGTGAGATGATTTGATTAATAAAAGGTAGATTTACGTTACTGACTAATATGAAAATTCATGGACATCTTTTGACCATAACAATAAATAATATTTAGTTTTAATAATTAGCCTAGTCACAATCGCGAAGGTTTATTAACGTCCCACGGCTCAGGGTAACTTAATTCGAGACGTCGCGAGTTACGTAATGACCCATTACCTCGACCATGTTATGCAACAAAATTCACCAGTTTTTAGTAACCAAAAGTTTAATATAATTAATTCATATTTATTAAAAAAAAAATATTTTATAAGTTAGGTTTCAACTTAGGATGCTCTTCCTGTCATAGGATTTTTCCTTTAAACTTTTTTACATTATCTCAATAACTTATAAATTGTACCAAATTAGACTAGACAACAGTGTTACAGAAAACTAGAATTTTTCATATTTTTTTTGTTTTTATTATGTGGTAAGCTTTGAGAAACACACTAGTTTCGATGTATCTAATTTCTCTTTTTAATGTCTTTGTAATGTTAGCGTATCCATCAAATTCTATGACAATTCTATTTTATGCCACGCGACATAGTGGCATTTTCACACAAAATGTGTTATCTTCGTACTTTAAATATTAAATTGTTTAAATATTCAGCACGGCAATCTATCTTGATGTTTTATTGCTTGACAAGCAAAACAATACACCGGTGAATTTTGTTTATTGATGACACAAGGCATTGTTAGCAACTCGCTCCCGTCACAAGCTGAATCATTAAAACAAGGTAAAACAATGTTAACACACACAAACAAATTGTTATTTTATAATACCCTCAATTTGGAAAGCAATATGATTGTCTCTCACGTTTTAAGCCCGTTAGCAATATTTCTATCAAGCTTCTTAGGCCTAAAACATGACGAAAGATAAATCTTCAAACGATATTAGATCATATCAAAAACGCTAGTTTGTTTTTTAAAAATATTATTTGCTTTTGATACATAAGTTCATGATATATTCGATAGTTCGAATTTCTAGGCGATAGGTAACCATCTTTAAAATCTAAAAACCAATATTAAGCTTTCAAATTTAGCCCTATAAAAGTTACAAAGTCATAAAAATCAATAAATCATATTGCTCCAAAAAGTCGTTAGATGATGGATCGATTTGTTAATTATGTTAAAAATTAGTAGGCATTATAGTTTACGTCACAACAATAAAACATCGACGTGGAATGTTAATTTGATAATAAAAACAATTATGTCATTCGGATCGATTCTATTAAGCCATGATGAGTAAAGAGCTGTGACAAAGTAGGATTTTTATTTAACATACGTTTAAATAAATATTTCACTATTAAAAAGAGTTAAT
>DWLR01005364.1:0-11038 GCA_018246295.1 Papilio alexanor hazarajatica
GATGTCCATGGGCGTCGGTTCACTTAATGTTAGGCGACCCGCTGCTCGTTTGCCTCCCTTATTCTATAAAAAAAAGGACGCTGCTGCCAGTCCTCCGGTGGTCTTTTACCCGTATACATAACACAGACATGTTCATGCACACAAATGTTTGTCCCGGGTGGGAATCGAACACACGACCTGCGGAGTGAAAGTCAAGCGTCTTACCATCCGCGCCAACCAGCCCATCAGCATGTCATTAATTTTATTGAAATAACTTTTTATGGGTTTTACTGACACTGCCCTTTTACTCACCACTCACTTTTAAAATATAGATTTATCTTGTCACTCTCTTCATTCATCCTTTCAAAATAGTCGAACCACTGAAGCATACATTTCACAATTCTTAATTTTTTTATAAGTTTAACTTAATAATAAAACAAAATTTAAAAATGCATCATCTGGCTTTGTAAACGATATAAAAAAGTGGAAAATTTGTCGGAAAATTACATTGTGGTTTTTTTTTAATTAAAGACACCTACCGGTTTCCTGTATTTTGTGTATTTAGGCGGCAGGCGAGATGGTGCGAGATTGTGACTGTAATAAGCAATATGTAATTTAAAAACCAATAAACTCGATTGACTGTCACCCATAACAACACCTCACTCTTAGAAATCGGTCTAACGAGATCAAGATAGAAAGGACATATAGAGATGTATACATACATACTTGAGAAAAAACACTATCCTCTTGACAATTGTTTTGCAATATAGAATTTGCAATATTATGGAAATCAGACTACTCGTAATATTATTTCTTCTATTCTTTCTTAACTCTTTTTAATATTACTTAATGTTTTTAGTTTCTGTGCCCTAAATGTTTTAGTGAGACTAGAACCTGGAAACTTTAGCATTTATCTGTACATACAGCACTTATGAAAGTAATTAGATACACTTACTCGTTAGTCATTGTTGATCGAAAGGAGTCTTTGTATAATTGTTTAATTTCTGTCGACATTTTGATGTCTGAAAATACAAAAATACAAGAATATCCACGTAAATAACACGCTGTGACTCGGGAAATAACAAAAACGCAGCGAATATACGAGTACTATTTTTAAATTAGAATGCATTTGGCGCTCTAAACCCAAACATTCGAGCTAATTTTCTAAACGTAACGCAGACATATTATAGGTACCTGGTCATTCCTGTCAATTCATTAAAAAGTTGCCGTTGCTGTCTAACATTGTTTTATGTCTACCATCTAGTTTTTATTTAAAAAACCATTCTTTGTTACACATTCGCAATTCTCACTATTGTACCTATATTAAAGAGTGTTGCGACAAATCATTGGGTTTTAACTTAACATGCTTACCTGCTTCGCATTTTTTCAGGATTAATTCCTGAAAGAGAAATAATTGATTACATAATAAAAACTAATATTTGTAGCAATATAGCAATATCCAGCTGTTTATTCAACTTTGGCCGGGTTATTTACATATTGTAAGATAAAAAATATAAATTATATAGGCTGTTAATTTGCCTTTTTCAACAAGATGTTCTGGTTATTTTGATGTGGTATTTTAAGTTTTTATTTGAGATAGTCGAGCAAACTGTGCTTTTCGATCACCAATTTTAAGAAAATATACAAATAACTTACATGTTCGGAATCCTTTTTCTTGCGTATATATTTAATCTCGGAACCGTGATGTAGTGGGATTGGTTTGCTGAGAAAAATGAATGAAATTTAAAGAAAAAAAGAAGCTAAAAGATGGATTACGAACAATAGTCTAATAGTAGAATCAAATGTACAACTTTTTGCTTCTAAAACTGGTATATCGGCGTATCTAAATGATTTACATCTAAAGGACAGTTAGCAACTTACCATTTACTTTTTTCTCCAACACGATTTATTGAAGTGTTGGAACTAAGTATTGAAGTTTTTCCAAACTCCCTAAAGCGTTCGCGGGTCGCGTTCGATACCAACTCATGCAGTTTCTTTGGGCTTTTGTCTTTATTATTATTGGAGCTCCCGTATTTGCACGTTTGAAATAATCGTGTAGAACACTTTGAACAAATTATTAAGCCTTTAAATATTTCCGCGCCTGTTAAATCATTGTCGTTGCATATATCTGAAAAGTAACATTTTAAGAGAATATTTCGAAGTTAATAGAATTATGGTATCACCACCATTGGTCCGTTTCAGTTAACTGTTTAATAGAAAAGGGCTTTCCAAAATTTGCTTTCTGTCCAGATATGACCAACTTCTTGCCACTTTAGCCAACTAAGAGTACCGAGTACTTTTGTTGACTTCGAATTTCTTCGTTCCGGTTTTTATTTGTTATAGCTTTTTCTGCCAATCGCTGCACATATATAGTTTACCTCTTTAACATAAAACATGTATCAGTACAATTACTTATAGATATACAAATGTCTTAAAAGACTACTTAACGCGCTGGGCATGTTAAGCATTCAAAATTCTATGTTTGACAATGCTATTTAAATGTTTGAATAAAGCAAAAAACCATCCATTGTACTCACAACACTTTCTGCACTGTTTATGGTAGCTGTAGCCCTCGCAGATGACCCGCTCGTCATTGCCGATAGGTTCCGAGCAATGCTCGCACACCTCGCATCTAATCAACAAAGGTTACGATAAAACTAAAGTTACTTTACGTGATAAAATCTTACAAAGGGTCGGACGTGCCATGTTTTTGTCAATCGTAGAATGAAATTATCATTTATTTTGAAAAATAACAACAAAATGTTTGCTAAATATCAAATACTTACGCCATTTTAGAATATTATTATTTTTTTTTACATTTTAAGAGCTTTATTGAATTAAAAGTGCCCTTGATCCTACATCGAGAATTTGACAACGATCACAATTTAATTCTTTTCTAATATTTGTATTTGTCAAATATTTAATTGCAAACAGAATGCGTGTAAAATACTTCTTGCTTTTCACGCATTATTAATTCAGATATGAAAAATTATTATTATTAGTGGATACGCCAATACACGCTGTAAGAGCAAAAAGTATTTCTTTGTGGAGTTAAGATAGACAAAACTTAGGAATACTGATGTAAATATTATAGTTTTGTCTTCTCTTCTTCTTTTTAATTTTTTCTTTCACTGGCACTGTCTGTACTTTCAGATGGTGAAAGCTGTCCTTTTATACTAATTGGTTGCTCTTATTTATATCCAAAACCTTCGTTCTTCTTGTCTATGTAAAAAAGACTTAGAACCATAAACATCTTCAGGAAAGAGCTGGCTACTTATCTATGGAAATGTTTGGTTACATATCTATAACTATTGGAATTTACAAGATAACATTTTCAAATGGGTAAAAAATAAAACAACAGTTGAATATTATCATTTAATAGTGGTAAAACAACATTTGTAGCAAGGTAGGCTCCGCTCGACCGGTGAAATACCACGACCTCACAGGAGACAGGGCTGAAGTATTCTGCGATTCCAACTCTCTTGTTGCAGATGTCTATGGGTAGCGGTCATTTAATCCATTCAAGATCGATTGCGCATCGTGTGTGCATTCCTGTTTCGCTCGTGGAGACCGTGTTTGAAAAAAATCGTCGAATGGGTTAATATCATGTGAACCGCTTGTTCGTTCGCCATCATCCCTCATATTTTTTATATGGATCATAAATACAATGTACAAATAAAAAAAAAAACATTTTTTCTTTAATACTTTTTACTACATTTTCCAGTTCCATATACATATAAATATTTAATTCGTTTTAAAAATATTGCGGTAACAAAAATATTCCCGCCATTTTAATGACATGTCTTTACTTTGTTCTATATTCTATACAGAGATAAAAATACATTCAAATCATAAATATTACTGAGCAAAAAATTAATTAAAAAATATAAACCACAGTCCAGCACCAAAGTGTTCAAAGCAATACTTATTTACAAAACTATAATTATTATAATCGCCAATATAGCGATATAGATTTCTTGCAGACATTTTGGTACGTCGGACAAAATATTACGTAACTTTGAATTTCCATACTTAATATTTATTTTTACACTTTTACATTTCATAGGAGAGGTGACCTCGAGTGTATTTTAATGACGAACCGTTTGATTAAAATCAACGTGTCTAGTTTATAGAAACATGAAAAAAACTTTTAATTGTATGAAACTAATTCATCACCGAGAGTAAATACGTAGGAATTCAATAAAACAATAATACATTGCATGAAATTGAGATCAAAAATACAATAACAATAATAGAGAGAAAGGAATACCCAATTTGAGATCAATACATTTTATTTAGATTTTAGTAATTTTTGCATGTGTAAATATAAAAAAAAAACATGTCATCGGCCTGAACACAGGCATCATAAGATTGATTATTGTGCATTTTATATTTCTACTACTCTAGATAATTTCAAAAATACTGGCCCCGAAATTATTTGTTTAAACTACAAAAAACTTATTTCTAATTAAACTAATTAAGATTATGTTGCATTTAAGTAACACTGAATTATAAAAATATGTTAAAATCTTTATTTAGACACTAGTAATTGACTTTGTTCATTTGATAGACTATTAGGTCTATGTTCTTACTTTGTAGTCTAGTCTTACTAGCTTTGGGACATACGTCCATCTCGGTCACTATGTATCATTTAGGGAACTAACTTCAGAGCCCCAAAATTCGTGGCAAGAGTATGTTGCAATACTCATTTACCATTATGGGGATTAACGTAGAAGAATATACACTTAATATTTAATATATATATATATATATATAAAATGGTACATCTATAAACATTTGAAACAAAACAGTATATAAACATGTACATGTTTTCATTTAAATTTTTTAAATTAAGTAAATATAATAAAATAGGATTCTTTCAATAACACTAATATTGCCACAATTGCCCTGTATATTTTATTTTGTGGAACTTATATTTTGAGCACTGGAGTGTAAAGCCTAATTTATATATAACAAGCAAAGACGTTACATACCTCCAGATACTTAATATGGGGCCCAAAAGTGAAGCTACATAAGTCACCAATTGGTGAACTTCGTGAAATCTCTCAAAATCGTCCAGTCAAGTGGCTCAAATTCAAAAACAATTCCATCCATCCATTCAACTCAGCATATTATCGTCCACTGCTGGACATAGGTCTCCCCCATTGATCGCATCATTGGGGAGAAAAGTGCCGTAATCGCCATCCTTGGCAGACGGCTTGGCGATCGTTGGCGGACGCTGCTGCCCGTCCTCCGGTGGTCTTTACATCCAGACACATGACAAACAGACATGTTCACGCACGCAAATGTTTGTCCTGGGTGGGGATCGAACCCACGACTTGCAGTGAAAGAAAAGCATCTTACTAACCGCGCCAACCGGTTCAAAGAAAGAAATACGAATCCTAAATCTCTGCGTAATTGTAATTTAAAAGATGACGCTTTGCGCTGTAAAATCATGTAATAAAGCACCTCGAAGTTAAAGTAATACACTAAATTCTCTCACATTATACGGACATTATGAAAATGAGCTTCACTTGTGAACGTCGAAATTGTATGGATCACTACATCTGGAGGTATATAAAATCTATGACAATAAGAATATATTTAATCTACATTAACATCTATATAATTCTTTATTCTTTATACAAATTTCTTATATTCTATTTGAAATGTTCTATTTATATGTCTTGAGATTCGAAAGAGTTTCTGAATGAGAAAAATAATTTTTAATCATTAACAACTATTGAATACGGCAATTATCAAAATATTCTTTTGTATTAAATATATCATTTCATTAAATTTATCAAAAATAGAGTGTAAAGAGAGAAGAATTAAGCGGATTAATAAGGCTGTCGTGCTATCAGGAAATTCAAGATATAATATACCTGCTGAAAAACATTCAAATATTCTTTATTTATACTTAAATATTACTTATAGATATCTATAAAGTAATTAAATCTGTAAAACTATATAAAGTAAAAAGCTAACATCAAAAGATGTTTACGTAAATATCACACTAATTATTTACTTCGAATTAAAAATAATAAATGTATTAACTTTACTGGCCTAAGTTTACTGTAATGCCACAATATAAAAATCCGGAATGCAGTAATAAAATACCTTTTTATGACTGCTGTCTACGACAATTTATTCGACATTAATTTGTGAACATTCACACAGTTTACCTGCGTCGAGTTGTTAAAAAAAACTTATTACTAATTAAATATTTTCGTTTTAAAATCGATTTCCGTGTATCATATTTTCACATAAAATATTAGATCCGTTCCCGAACTAGGATAAAAATAATAAGCTCACACATCTTTTAATTTAATTAAAAAACCTTTTGAGTAATGTTAGATCCCAAATGTGACAAGGTGTATGTCTGTCACCGGCTGAATTTTGACTATTATAACCTCTTTTGTATAATTTAAAAGTTTATTATAAAATAATTATTCTCAAATTCATAAAACACCCTTTAAGTGTTTTACTGTATGATTTTATTGTATGATTGGTCTCGTTTTTATTTGTATATTTGTATGTATTATTTGAAAAGGCATCCAAAATATGGGTATTTTTTATAAACTTATACTCTTTAAATAAATCACGGTTCGGGTAATATACCAAAGCATCCTTGTGATGATGCTAATTAGCTTATAAAAAAAAATAATAAAACTTGATTTACGTATTAAAAAAACGTATCTATTTAAGAATTTACATAAAATTTGATTGTCATTTATTGCTTATTTGGAACATCGAAATATCAATATCAATATCGTCCCTATGTAATATATAAATAATCAAAACAAGAAAGTTATTCAACTTGGTTGTTTTTATTATTCAACTCAAACCGTTTCTATATTCTTCACCAAATGGAGTGTAATTTTATCTCTTTTTTAATACTTAAATTGACATTTTAGCAAGACGCTGTAAATTTGAGTTTCTGAACTACACCGATTACATGTGACTTTCCCCGTTTTAATTATTTAGTTAATAATGTCTCTTGAATGTAATAATTTAATTTTTATTTATAGTTATCGTTTTATTAATGCTTATAAAGGTTTAAGTTAAAAAATATTACGAGGTGATTGTTAATGTCGTCTCATATGTAGTCCGAGATGGTCTGACCTGGCGAAGGAACGTCGACAGAGCGGGCAGGTGAAGGGTCGGTGTCCGGTGTGCTTGCGTGTGTGACGCGTCAGCTCGTCTGAGCGCGCGAAACGCCATTCGCAGCCCGCCCAGCCGCACGAGTAGGGTTTCTCACCTGAGGCAAATAAAATTAATATAAAGTATGACGTCGTGTAGAAAGCAACAATGGAATATTAGTTGAGTATAATGGCTCTGTCATATTTCATTGTAAAGAACAATGAAATATGACAGAGCCATTATATCTATGCTAATTTTTATATATAATGCTAATAATATCATTATATAATGCTAAATATCTCAAATTCTTTATTTTTTGAGAGGTTTTATTTTCTTTATTCTACTTTTTAATCACCTGTATGCGTTCTTTTATGCGCTTTCAAATGTGAGCTTTTCGTGTAGACTTTATGACATCCAGCTACATCGCATTTGTGAAGTCTCTTTCTGCCGTGGGCTTCCTCGTTATTATTATTAATAAAATCGTTATCGATACAAGGTCTCTTTGCAACATCGTTCGGAGGTTTCGTATAAGGTTTCCTTTGCGTCAGCTGGTTCAATGAACCGGTCAATGCGTTCTGTAGCGCTGTGTTGAGCAAAAAATTCTTAATTTCTACATCAGAGGTTATGTTGGGTTGATTTGCGCGCGTGATCGGGAAGGTTAGCAATGGCGGCAAAAATGGCGGCTTATTCGGTGACAGTTCGAGTGTCGTTTGTAGATGCGTTCGCGGGGTTAGTTGCGGTGATGATAATTGTGGGATCGGAGGTTTTAATCTGAAAATTAAAGTTTCACCATTAAAATTTCAAACACAATATAAGTATATATTTTGTTACAGAATTTAAAAGAATAGTATAAATGTTTTAACCACATCATATATTAATTTTGATAATACGTCATTTAACTTTTATATGACCTAATATTTTATTGATTAATCTTTAAACAGTTTTTTTTTTAATTTTTATATAGCATTCATAAAAATAAATCAACATGGTTCAATAAAAAAACTACGGCTTTGGGCTAAGTATTACAGAGTAAGAAATATAAGTAACACTTCTTTAACCTTAACGATGTTATATTATAATGAATACAGGCTTACTTATTCACATGGTGCCTGTACTTTCTTGCGCTTCGGAGGTCTGGCCCGACTTTAATTTTAGGCACTTGGTGACCCGTCCTGTAATGCGAAATAAGAAGTATGCTGAAATGAGCCTAGTAGGTATAATATATTAGATGCCATTGGCATCTGTATGCGTGTAATTATTTTAACATCAGGTCGTTAACCAACATACAAATCGATGAAATCAAAGTTTAAATATTCTCAATAAAATATATATGGTGTTAACGGTTAACTTTAATAAAGATTAAAGTTTACCTTCAAAAGCGAATAATTGTAAATAAAATTATTAATTAGTACAAGCAACAGTTCGTTTAAAAAACCAATACACCCGACTGACATCTACAAAACTACTTGTGACTGCCTGTAACACTCATGGGAAGAATACGAATGCAATGACAACTGTCAAAATGGTCTTGTAAAAATCGATCAAGCCGTTTAAGCTAGAGGAGGGCAAAATGGAATGGACATACATGTATCCGCGAAAAACATTAACCTCCTCGTCAGTGGGGCAGAAATAGTTGTCAAGATATTTTTTCTTTTAGCTTAAGTGGTAAAATTTATACAAAATAGTTGAAAATAGTAGGCATTGGTCATGGCGTGGATAAGGTTTAACACACGCACATTTGGGACGTAATAAAAAGATTACAAGTTAAAAGCGGGTGGCAAGGATGTAGAGCCTCAAATGAAAAATATTTCATAGTTTGTTAACGTTAAAAAATACAAACGAAATGAGAACCTAATCATTTTTTTTTGAAGTAATTTTAATAAGTAATTAATACTTACTGAAATGGCAACTGAGTAGAAGTCAACTCATCTGGTAAGATTGCCTTTGACGAAGTCGAACAAGCGCTTTCTGGGAAAGGAAAATATGTCTTATATTAAAGGTACAAGTTTTGTGTTGAATCTGTAGTAACCGCAGTATAGTAGCTAAAAACATTCCCATCTCGGCTTTGAACATGACTTAAAATTCTAAGTTAATTCCGGGTACTACAAATAAGATCTTTTTTTTTTTAGTAAATCGTTACTTTTTTTCGCATTTATAAACTTTCTTCACACATATCTGAAGCGAAGTGTAAGTAAGTGAGCGATGCAATGAGGTTCGCTGTGGTTTATTTTACCGTGTAAGCAGTAATCATCACTAATTGCCAATTTACAGTGCGCACCAAACAGCGCTAGAGGCGGAAGCTTTGCCGCGTCTATGTCACCGTAAAGTCGTAAACATCATTAGTTTATATTCTCACTAGTGATCTTATAAGTTCATGGAAATTTGCGAAGAGAAATAAGCATTTACAATTTGACGTATATTAAACGTAATAAACCTACTTTTTTCTTTATAAACTCTTTAAGATATTATATTTCTATATGAATGTTTCCAACCACTTAAATGTCCAAACGTTTTTTTTTTTGCATTCGGGAGATATCTTAAAAAAGATACACTGCTTCAGGATTATACGAGATTTTACTCACTAAAACCCTCTCGAGTGCGATGGGCGAGGGCTCCGGGATCTACAATGGAACTCACCTGTTCACAATTTGATCTCGTTAGATTATAGGCTATAGAGAAAGAGTATGTTAAATTATAAATGTTCATTCAGTTCAAAATTGTACAACAATTAATAATATCGCCCGTGAGACTGTAAATTAACAATGTTGACAATTTTACGATGACATCCGCACGTAATGGCTTGCCGTTAGTTGTACTTCAAAACTTTGTAGCAACGTTTCAAGTTAACAGAATTTATTTAATTTTATTTGAAGACCATGTGTGGCCAGGACTATGATCCTGGTATAATGTATGTATATAATGTGGGGTAACATAATTGGTCGCAATGGCTATGAGCAAGTTTGTATATACTTAGATTGTATCGATTAATTTTCAATCTATAGTATTCATGCGTAGTGAAATGTTTGCACTAGACATAAATATTATAGATCCTAAATAAATCAAAAATAAAATAAAATTTAATTTACCACTCAAACAGAAAATTACCCAAAAAATTAAGTGAGAAATTGACTGAAAAATAAGCGTCCGTTGCAAATTCTTCGTGAATAATATTAATTTAAATTATTATTTTCATCAATTTACCCCGATTATTTTCATCGTTAACCATGATAATAAGCAGTATACAAATATGAAATTCCAAAACGTTCAAATAATACAAACCTTCAAACCGGAAAACATTCAAAAATAAATGAGCAACTGATATGCGACGTGAACCAAACGTTTGTAAAGTAATGCAGGCGAGCGAGTTCTAGTTTGAATCGTGTCACTCAAGCTCATTGGACACAGTTGATCTTGTACAACAATCCAAAATTTACATATAGGGCAATTAAAATACCTCGTGCCGGGTGCGGAGAAGGCGAATTAGTACGGGGTGACGAAGGGCACGCGAGCGGCGTATTGTCGATCGTAACGTCCTTTCTAATCACTGTATATTGTGTTCTATGGTTCCGCTTACCGGTTACTGTTTAAAATCTTTAAAAGCATAAGATAGTTTGGTTTTTCTTTGTAGAATTACAACGACTCGACGTAATTCCTAAATCTATATACAAAACAAGGTTAAATCCGTTATCGCTTTACGTGATCCAGAAATTGGTACTAAGCCAAACTAGCCTAGCCTATTCTTACTTCAAAATTCACCACGCAGTCGCACTTTTGTTTATTTATTTTATTATAAAACTTTGTACACAGTATGCAAAAAAAAGTAGGAAATACAATATAAAGATTATTATACGTACAGGTGAGCTTAACTCTTCAAGAGTTTTCTAACTGCTTACCCCGCGACAGTGAAAAGTTATTT
>DWLR01005365.1:0-11038 GCA_018246295.1 Papilio alexanor hazarajatica
TTGTAAAGTTTAATATAAAGTATATTTCAATCAATAACTATAGTTTCATTCGCACGAACAACGTAATTTCGCTAATACAAATATAAAAAATTACAAGCGAGTTGAGAACCTTCTCCTATTTTTGAAGTCGGTTAATAAGTTATAGCTATCGTTGTGCCCGAGGCTATGATCAAGCTGTAAACGCTTGGCTGTAAAAAGGTGTTGAGTCGACTTACTGGCGTCGTAAACCGTGACCCAAACAAAGTTACGCCGCAGCGAATTAACACTCTAATATTATATTTAGGGTATTACGACGTCGCAACGCAGCGGTCAAAGTACCCAGCGTTAATACCTCGAATAAGTTCGATTATAACACGCAATACAATAAATATTATACACACGATAGTGATAAAGCTCGCAGTAATAATATCTGGTGTTTAAATTTATAACAATTATATAAATTTGAGGTCGGTTTTGTTTGTAATAAAGTACCTTAACAATTATCAGATGTTTTTTTTTTGATTAAATTTTCGTCGTACAAAAAGAAACGGGAATAAAAATTTAAAAATGAAATAATTTGTCATATATTTGTAAGGACCGTGTAAACGTGAATCCGTTTTGTGTCAGCAGTTTTCTGTACGAGCGAGAGGCATGTGAGGCGCTCGACCAGTGCGCAATAACTGGCCGAGCGATCGTCTCTAAGTTAATTATTGGGAAATTTTATTTAGATTTTTTTAAAATAAATTGTGCACTTCTATTTTTGTAATTTAATTTACTTTTATACGTAAAGGCCAGCGGTAGTAACTCCATCCATCTATCTCAGCCTATGATCATCCACTGTTAGACATAGGCCTCCTCCATTAATCGCATCATTGGGTAGAAATGTGCCATAATCGCCACGCTTATCAATCGCGGGTTGGCGATAGTAGTATGTTCCACCGTACTAAGAAAAGGACGCTGCTGCCCGTTCTCCGGTGGTCTTTTCATTCAGACTCAAGACAAACAGATATGTTCATGCACACAAATGTTTGTCCTGCTTGGAAATCGAACCCACGACCTGCACGAATCTTACCAACTGCGCTGACCGGTCCGTCATAACTCAATTGGGATCCATGCACTCACTACCAGCATATTAACACGCATTCTACAGTTATATAATTAAGCGTAGTGTGCGGCACTGAGCCCGACATGTTCAGTGGTAATATGTTTTCTTTCCAAACAGCCCAGCCCAGAAACTGGGTTCGGAGGCGATGCTCCTTTCTTCAATCAATTAGTGGCGAGCAAACATCACTATTATGTCACTGTAGACGTATATGCATTGCAGTCTACCTATGTACATATGTTCACCATTTGCACACGCGAGGGTTTACTTTTTTCTAACTTATTTGATTAGCTTTAGTTATAGCCATCGTATTTTCCAGCTTTTCAAATATATACCTAGAGCTTCTAATGATATTATAACAAACTTCTGCAGCCAAGGGCTTGAAATATTTTATGTGAATGTCGCAATAGTGACGAGATTTAATGTATTGTACTGGACAACATAGACCGAGACCAAGAGTTGCAGCTGTTCGCAATTCAGCGTTGTCGGCGCTTGGTTATAATAGAGGAAGTTGACCCGGGCTGCCTGCCCTCGCTTTATTAACTCCGTGCTTATTTTGGGGTTCAACTTTAATATTGATACTGAGCAAGTCTAATACACTTACGACGCATTATTTTAAGTTACAAATGGGTCCTTCACCGTTAGTTAACGAATTAACGGTGTAAGGTATTTTAAAAACTTTCACGTTTAGAGAATGAGAATATTGTTTAATTATCAGCATAATGGGTCTGACACTCACTACCTATTTCTGTCACACCTTTATTGATGCTGAACTGGTTGGAGTAAGCTCCGTTAATTCTGACGGAAGCAATAGAATAATACAGTAATTGCATATAGTAATATAATTTCATTACACGAGTATGGCTATTTGTAGTCTAAAAACAACCATTGTCATATCAATAACAATGCCGATAACAGCTTTAGCAACCTAATTATTATTAGAAATTCCGTTCGATTCGTTTTTTACTACAGGGTAAAATTATTTTACAATCCTCTGAGCGCAGCAACGTTCCTTTGGCTGAGTTTCGACTGGGAGCTTGAGCAAATCATTTTCGAGAATTGGTTTTCCTTTAAAGCTTGCTTTTGATTCAAAATGTCGGTTACCAATTGCAACATGTCGTTTCAGCCACTGCTCGTGCTGATGCTGCGAACGTCGACACTCGTCGTTACGTTCAAATACATGAGCCCTTTTTTTCTTTTACAATTTGTTCTAGATCACAATTGTTAACAACACATTATTTTTATGATTTTAGTAAAGGCACGGTGAGGTAGGCACGGGATGACATTTGTTACACAAACAAGTACATTTTTTTTACCATTTATCATTTGATGAAAAAGTTTTAATAATTATTTGATCCCCTTACGTTGACATCACAACGCATCTTCGTTTTTTTTAGTATTCATAATTATGCACTTATACTTTATTGATTCCGACCTAACACGAATTTCATGTTCTTTTATTTCATTAAAATTGTATTCGTATGCAGCCAACGCGTTTGGTTAACCTTCAGGTCGATGAGGAAATCAATTAATTTCAATATCAGCATCGTTCGCTCCGATACGTACAGAATTTATAGTGTAGGAAATACTTAAGTGAAAACAATATGCATTGTTCACTGTTTCAGATGGAATTTAGCAAACGACTTTAGACTTTAATGATAATAAAACTATCACTAGTAAAATATTACCACAAGGAATTTTAACCTTTAATATTGTATGAAACCATTTTTTCAGTCGTGTCATGAAATTAGTTTAAAAATTAGAAAGAAAAATAATTTTAAAGTTGTGTGGTGGTTTCGTATATATGATCAGTTCCAGGTTCAGACTATTGGCGGTATATATACAAGTAGTTTTGGCGAAAATATCAAGCCATACTCATATTGCTGAAAAAAGTATACGTAGTGAAACGAAATTAGCCTACTTTATATTTTCTGAATGTAACCAAATACCCAACTGTTGGCATAAAGTGTTGTCGTAATACGAGCGAAGAGTCTTGCCGGGGTGACAACAATTTTAGTCTTACCCTTCAGTCATTTAATATGGTTTTAGAAGTCTTCTGGACAGGCTCAACTGGTTAGTGGTAATTAACTATCAAAGAGTGGCTGCCTCGACCCTTCTACCACAAGTCAAAACGAGAATAAGTAAAATAAAGAATTTGCAAGCTATAAAAAGTACATTCATAGACGATGCGTATGTGAGGAGGGCATGGTACAGCACTGATTGGGGATTACCCGCACAGCCCGGCCGCGTCTCATTACTAGATAAGCCCCTATCAGATGGGAATACGCGCTACGATGAGTTTTCGTTTTGGGCTACAAAAATTTGATATGTATTAAAGAATTTATTTTCAAGTAGTTAGTCTTTTAGAAATATATTTCTTTTCTTACCTTTATGCATTTCTCGTCTGAACTGCAGCTATCAACAACTAATAAGAGTTTAAATGTTAACTTTTCGATTTTTTTAGTTTAAAATATAATTATTAATAAAAAAACATAATATATGAAGAATTAAGTTTATTATATATGATATTCTATAAAATGATGATGGTTCAAGGATAACACAAAGTTAAAAATAGACATTTTTAATTTGCTAGTGTAAATTGACCTTCAATCTATATTGTCTAATGGGCTGATCATGGTTCTACTTAGGTCGCTAGGTGGCAAAAAATAATAACAAATAGAATTTGGTAAATTTAAAAATTAATATTCACACCTGTTAGCAGGATTTTCAAAATGTGTTCTTTTTTAATCCCCACAAATAATAAAGTATCCTTGGACAATCTTAATCTTTTAAAAAGTCTGTCACATATTGCGTCTCACTAAAA
The DNA here is from genome assembly GCA_018246295.1 of Papilio alexanor hazarajatica. Classification (NCBI taxonomy): domain Eukaryota; kingdom Metazoa; phylum Arthropoda; class Insecta; order Lepidoptera; family Papilionidae; genus Papilio; species Papilio alexanor. Next base: position 3,906 of record DWLR01005365.1, read on the forward strand.
GTATGTGGCGATTTAAATAAAATTTGATTAGTTATTTAATCAACTGTATAAAAGTTCAGATGTAGCATACATTTGAACCGTCAATCACCGTCATCTAAAAGGTCAAATATCGAGTCCATATCTTTTAAGGGCGTCTTAAAATTTTACGTGACATTTTGGCAGTGATTAAAGTGAAACTTAAATTTCACTTAAATTTCTTTATGGGCTCCTTAAATCTATTAATCTATGGCAAAAATGGGCGTAATTCAAGATAACTAACTATCTCTTTTTTGTTATACACTTTGTTAGGTTGTGTTGGTGTTTTTTTTTCTGTCAATAAAATGGTTATTTATTTTATTGAGGTTAGGTAATACTTAGTTTAAAAAAGAACTGAATATATCAGTTAGTTACTTTTTTTCTTCGTAATGTAACTTCTTCTTCAACAAACAAAGCACAGCCATCGCTGGATGTAGGTTTCCCCCGAGGATTGCGCCACAAAAATCGATACTTTGTCGCGCTCTTTCACATTCATTGACTCGACAGATTGTCGTTCCATCTTTCGGATGGCTTGCCCAGCATGGCCCATGGCTTGCCGCCATTCTAGAAACCCTTGGCATCAATGGCAATCTGTTCTAACAATAACACATAAGAAAAATAAAGAAAACATCGAATCGCACTAGTACAAATTTAGCGAGTAACAAAACAAACTCCAGCGAGCATATCACGCATTTTTGTGAACATCAATATCTTTCTGCTAAAGCAATTTGTACGTGGCACGGTAAAGTAATAAATCTAATTTGTTTTTATTTCGTGGTTTCTTGCTCTTGTCGAATTAAATAAAAGTACACTTGACAATGTAGTGAGTGGATTTTTGTATCCATATTAAATATGAGACAAGAATGAAGAAATTGACGAAACGCTTAGCCCCTTTTTAAAGTAACCGACCTTTTTGTTATACAAGATACAAATAATTTGCCCATTCGTGTAACAGCCGTCGCTCTGTGGTTTTAACACCGTTAATGACACTCAATCGTCTGATCCCGTAATGCAGCGCTCGTGGCTATAAAATATAGTTGAAGTTTAAAGATCTGTGGATATTTACAGCAGTATATATATTGAGGAGTTGCAATAGCGACGCGATAGTCAAACCGTTTCCCAAGCTAATAAAGAGAATTCTAATCAGCTAAACGGAATGCTCATATTAAGAAAAAAGTATTCTCGTGTAATTGAAATTAATGCGGAGCCGGAGCCAGGCGCCGACGGTATCGTTATTGTTAAATTACCTTTGCGTATAAACGAAATGTATAGCTTTTTGATTTCATTACGGTAATGTTTGCGGAACACACGGGGAGCTCAGCCACAGCGCGGCCACGCCCTCCACACCCTTCACCCTCTCCTCCTCCCAATTACGCCAGCGTCAGATGTCCGCTCCCGCGCGTTTAATTTATGACCCCACTCACCAACGTTTTACCGGAATGATGAAAAAAGCATTGTAAAAGATTTATACCGCTTTAAATGTAAAAAATTCATCGTAAAAGTTTACAAATAAACCTGGCTCCTTTTCTTGTTCGACTAATTTGGAGATGATGCTTTTTGGTTTCGTGTCAGTGGGAGCGCGTAGTGTGTAAGAAATACACTTGCGCTCCTCGATACAATGTTACTATTTAATAATAAATAATATTCTACATTTGAGTTAAACTTTTATATACTAGTGTCCCGCTGAGTATTTCCGCGGATAGAACTAATTACTTACTATCTATAGCTAGGATAATCTTTTAACATTTTTTAATCTACTTCAAAAAAGGAGGAGGTTCTCAATTGGGTTACATTTTGTTTATTTTTGCTATCACAGGATTTTATCATCTATGAACCGATTTAAAAAAGTATTTTGTTGAAAAGAGGACATTGATAAGTGGGGTCCCATTTAATTTTGATTGTCATTGAAACTTGGGTTCCGAAGATGTATCGAAAGTTTAAATATTGACAGACCCAAGGCAGCCCAGTTTAGGTTTTAATGGATTTGTAATGACATGTAGTGTGGCTTGCGAATGTGAAAAAAAAAATTGAAAAGATTTATAAATGTCGAAGTTCTTAGAAGTAACAAACATAAAATAAAAACAAGCGAACTGAAACGCCCTTCTTTTTTGAAGTTAGTTAATAGTAATAAAAATATTCTACACTTTTTTTTCTTCTCCAGTTTTTTTATGTACTATTGACCCCTACCCTTAAACATTATCATAATACTACACATAGAAAAAAAGTCAATAAATAATTTAATTTACTTTTTGTACAAAAAATTAACAAAGACAGTTTGAGTACTTTCAGAGTTTATACCGTATCAATATTATTATGTGCATAACCTTAAATCTTGTTTAAATAACGTTTGAGCGTTTTAAAAATAATAATTATCTCCGTAGCAACACCAATAGAAGATTGAAAAAAATTAAAACATCATAGAAGTACATGCGCACATGAAAAATACTACTTGACGTGAATATCCTACGCGGATGAAGTCGCAGGAAGTGGCGAAATACATAGAGTCGTTATTAAAAAATACATCGCTTCCGTCGCAAGTGTTTGCTCTAGCGTGCACTGAGGCCTATCGCAGGGAAATAGGTGATCGAGAGAATCGATAGCCAATTACCTGTGCACAGGACGCGCATCGAATACACATTACACTTCGTTTTAGATGAACCCGTTTAAACAAGCAATTTTTAAAATTAATTCATTTGAAAAGTGCTACACCAAATGCACTTCGACTAAGCAACTTGCCATATTAAACTTCAAACTACTAGAACGATGATTTCTTAATTTATCGGAACAAAACACATAACACAGCGTGTAGGTAGAAATACATTTTGTATTTCTGGTATGTTAAGCAAATTTTGTCCAAGATTTACAATAATTTTTTTTTTGTATATCGTTCGGTTTTAATTGGATGACAAATTTACGAATAATATATATAAATTTATAATTTATAGACCTGTGTTTATTTTACAAAAATGCTCATGCAAATAAAATAAAAATAGCAACATACGACAATAACAATAAGTTGCTTGCTCATTCTTCTATTTGGATTGAATTCATTTTTAAGTTCCACTAGTCAAATTTAATAAAACTTTGCAAGTCCAATTAAAGTTGACTAGCGGCGTATCCTGACTTCACATTTGTGTTTAATTACCAGTGTACCTACCTCTTGTCGGGCTCACGTAACTCCTTATTGCAGAGAACTCAAAGTGGGCTACACTTTGAATTACATTCTGCCATTTCATTCTTTTTAAACATATTCAAAAGAGTTTCTCGATTCGCATTATTTCGCATTAATCGCATGTATTTTTTGTTGTTGTATGTTTGGTTACCTCAGAACTTCATCATATCAATGAAGGATCACAAGATCCGATTGCAATTTTTTTTTTTGTAAAAGGGACATTTTCATTTGAGTCACATTTAAAATTAAATGTAAAAAATTGATATATTAGTAGATTTATGAGAAATCCTTTTTGGGTTTAATGAATTTGTTAATTATGTAAATTCGAAGTCGTTGAATTAAGTCGAAAATAGTCTGTGGGCTGAATATTTGGGATGAAGAGCTGTTTTCATTATTCACTTATAAAATGAGGCGCAAAACAAAGGTTGAATACCTAAAAAAACAAAATCTCTTTAACTTTCACTGTGTTTCGCCGCGTGTGATGGTCCAATAAAATAAACAGTCTCATGCATCGACTCATACAAATACAATCGATACGCTGCCCACAGTTCATCTCGGTAATAAAATAGGGGCCGCTTTAGTGATTGTTTGCTTTGTTTTAATTGTAAGAGAAATAATATTGATATAAAGTCACCTGAGTTCATTTGATCGATCAGGTCCTTACAATAATTTAACTGTATGACAGAGGAGCCGATTGAAAAAACGCAACACTAAGAAATTTTTCTTATTTAGTATTTGTATACAAATGTTGCCATCTTTCAATTTATAAACATCTTTGAGCCAAAAATTCTATAATCATGGTAAGTTATTGGTAAATTTCTGAGCCCTCGCACAACACATAATTACAAAAACAATATTAAAAATGTATCCGGCTCGCAGGACTAACGACCGAATTTCGTACATATGATCTTATATTTGTAAATAGTATGTAGTTTTATTTAACAATAAGATGCGGTATCTCCCACGGAGTCTTGCCCTCACGTAGCCGTTGCGTTCGGATATCCATTAGGGCGCCGAGATCAAAGGGCTTAGCCACGCGGGCCATGCGTACAGTTGTCGATATATCTTAGCAACCTTATCCGGAATTACGTAAGTCCATTAAATTTTGTACGCTATGTTTACCTTGTTGGGAGAGTTTTAGTTTAGGCTACATATAAATCCCGCAGGGCATCGCAAGTATCGTTAAATGAAATCGTATTATCAAAATAGATTAAGGTTGGAGTCCAAAGCTGAGAAACTTCAATTTATTGACTTAACCAGCTATTTGTTTCTAAAGACAAATTGCTAAATTAATTACCTTATAATACATATTATAAATATTAATAAACTACTAGTACATATATAGGGTGATACAGGTGTCCCGTAATGTAAGCACCAAAACAATAGTGGTAAAGGCATCAATAGCTACCGACAGGAACACCTAACAGGGACACGATATATAGATGCAATAAAATGAATACCAAAATTATTGTTTTACACGAGTCGTATACTACTGTTAAAAAGTTTGAGGAAAATGTAACTTGATAATCTTTTTATAAAAACTGGCAGCCACGCTCTTGAATGAAGTATCCCACTTGAAACAAGAGGAGCCGCCCGCAGCGCACCATGCGAAGCCATCCTCATCTATACTACTCGTAATATATAAGTATGTAGAGTTAGCAATTCTAGTTTTTTTTTGTAAAATTTTGTGAAAAACATTTTAAAACTTACTGACCTTAAATCTACATTTTTAAATCTTTCGTCTGTTTGTCGATTATGTACGTCACTATTTAACTTTAAAACATTAGCTTACCTATAGCTTGACTAATCTTAATGAAAATTGGTATATAAAATATCTGTCTGTCCGTTTACTGTATGTCCGGTTATAACTTTAGAACGGATTTATTGATGATAATGAAAATTGGTACACAGCATGAAAACTAGTTTGTGCTTATGACAGGCTACATAAAATATCTATATGATTATTTGTGTGCTGCACGTCGGTAAAACTAATGATAAAAAAACATTATTTTGTATTTTCTCAATCGATAGTAATTAAATCGCGATCTTTTGAAATCATCGATGCAGTGATCTTTTAAAATAAATTGATGAATAAATAAATAGCGATCTCTTGAACTCGTGAGAAGCTGCTGGCAACATCTAGTTTTATTCAAATTCCGAGAATGAAATACTAGATAAATTATTAAAAAATGTATGCAGCGGATCTCCGCTAAATATAAACTAATAAAATGTGACGTAGATTGTACTGGACTGATACCGGCTGATCTGCTCATTGAATAGGAATAGGTAACTCGCTGATAGAACAGCCTTCTATTGGTGAAAGAATTTAAAAAATCTATTCAGTAGTTTTTAAGTTTATCCGGAACAAACAAATATTTTCTCTTTATAATGTTAGTATTATAGAAAGAAGCTTATTTGTACGAATATTTCGCAGTAACCGATACAATTTGTAAATGACTTGGTAACCGACACTGACTATATCTTGTTTTACTTTGTTGTTTCGTGAGTGAATCTGAAGTTGTTCCATTATATCGACTCGACAGAAAACGTAAGGAATGATAAGGACGCCTCTAACTTACTATTGGAATTAATTTTTATAAGAATTCCACTCATGTATAATTAGTTAATACGAAATAGATAGACGAAAGCTCATTTAATCATTTTCTAAAAAACATTTTTTTTTTAGATAAACACAAACATGAAAATAGTTTCGTTAACATCAGGAGCACATAAGCTTTAAAACTCATTTTACATCAAACAATCAGTTCGAATCATTGATTTTGAAAATGAGTTTATGGCGTTACCGCAAAAATATTTTTGAGAAAATAAACTTGTAATGTTTTTTTTAACAAAAACAAAACCAACATCAAATGTCTACAATTCTTCGCTTTTCCCTAAAAAGGTAAAAAATTAAAATTTTCCATTTATCAATTCGGTTGTATTTCTTTTAAATATAACTGAATTCAGAATCCCCTCCTTTTGTAACCGACTTCAAAAAAGAGGAGGTTATCAATTCTGTTGTAACTTTTTTTAAGTTGGTTACCTTTTTAACTTAGTCACTTATGAACTCAAAAAGTTTTTGAAACTCAAGACATTCAAATTAATTGGGACCAACTTGTGAAAGCTGGGGACACTTGTCCCCTTTCCAATAAAATAACCATTTTTCAAATCGGATCGGAAATTAATTAAAAAAGAAACATACAACCGATTTGAGAACCTCCTTTTTTGAAGTTGGTTAAAAATATTACAGCAGTAATAAAATAATAGTAGTTAAAAATGCAATATTAATGTACATCTCTAGATTGTAAATAATATTATTATTAAAGCGGAAGGCGTGATTTTTTGCAGTGCACATATGTACAATTCCGAAGTAAAATAACAATGTAAGGAACTGATTTCATTACTACATATTTTACGGTTTAAGAGCTTTCTTAATTCAAGATTACCTTATGGTTTGAGGAATGAATATGTCATTTACATTATTTCTTGAAAAATTGGGCCTTTGATTTGCACTTTAATTTTTTTCTGGTATTGTTTTATTTTCTTTTTAAACATGTCACTTTAAAAATTTCAACTTCGTTTTGTATATCGTTCTGAACTCACTAAATTTGAATAAAAACAATAAGAAAACATTCAGAAGAAACATAAAGCAGGAGTGTTTGTCGCAAGTTAATTCAGGTCCGTGGCGATGCCGCTTTCACAATGTTGGTAGTTATAAAGTGCGCCGGTGTCCCTGCTGTTTGTTTTAGTTTGCGAGCGCACTAGCGCGAGCTTTGAAACGGCTTAAGGTGAGTTTCATACAAGACAAAGAAAGAGCAAAATTAATTTAGATACATATAAAGTACACACACACGCACGCACGCACGGAAGCACACACACACACACACACACACACACACACACACACACACACACACACACACACACACACACACACACACACACA
>DWLR01005366.1:0-11037 GCA_018246295.1 Papilio alexanor hazarajatica
TATGATCGTCCACTGCTGGACATAGGGCTCCCCCATTGATCGCATCAATGGGGGATATTCCCCCCCCCCCTATTTAAACTAATAAATTGTTTTCATAATTTTTGTTTTCTAAATATCGATGAATATTTTTAAACATGACTGTATGGATAACATACGATGTATAGGAATTGAAAATGATACATGCTCCTTTTAAGAGACCTTTTAAGATAGAGGCGCCCGAAGCGTTAAGAGAGGGCCCGCCTAACACCCTTACAGACTAAATATTGTATTGTAAAAGAAGCAAGGAGTTTGGAGATAAGAGTTTAAGCCCTGTTTAAGTATAGTACATACAGGTTGCTTGTTTTTTGTTTTGTTAAAACCCAGTTATAATAATAAACATACTCTTAAATTTTAACCGACTTGAAAAAAAGTAACAGGTTTTCAATCCGCCTGTATTTTTATGTTTGGTATTATAGAACTACGTCATTAACGAAGTGATTTAAAAAATATGTTAAAAATGGCGATATTCTCAAGTGGGTCCCATTTAATTTTATATGTCATTGAACCTTAGGTAACAAAGATACTCCAAAAATGTATACATTGGCCGATTTAAAACAAGCCCTGTTTGGACTTAGCAGATTTGTAATGAGACCCTACAAACCATGGCTGTAAATGACTTACAAATATAATTATTTAAATTTGAAGTCGGTTTTTTTGCTGGCGTCAAGCAGTAGGCCATAAGAAGAGACATACTGTGCCGACCCTACGCAAGTGGGAAAAGGGCAGGGAGATGTAGTCGGTTTAAAAAAAGATAAAAAAGATTATTCTTACTTTTTAAAGGTTTTTATAATATTAAATGACGTCGTAAACATGATCCAACATAATTAATAATATGTCTAAAATCAGAAAAAATAACGTATAACGTCCTCTTATATACTTCCTATCTATGCTAGTTTTAAATAAAATTTATAAACATAAGTTACTATCTATTCAACATAAAAATCTTTTTTATTACATTTTAATGGAAAGTTTGACTTATTACTTAATATGTTTGTATAACTTTTCTCAATGCAAACATAAGCTTTGTAGTAAATATCCTAACCTAATACCACAGTGTTAGTTCGGTAACTTTAATAAACAGTAGCGAAAAATATGGCTTTATTCCACAAAAAGTTTAAGTAAAATTATAAAAACGATAACAATTAATTTTCATAGTACTTCTAAAATTATTTATATGCCATTTTTTGTATAAGTATCCAAAAATAATGACAATAAATTGCGTAATAAATGAACCATTATCAAAGACCAAAACTATCCATCCCACGCAAGGAAACCAGTATAACTCAAATTCACACCCTATATAAACATTTTCACCCTTGCGAAAATCTTCGCGACTCATTACTCGCGGGAGTAAAAAGGGGGGAGACATTCGGTGAGGTGGTGAGGCGGGCGTTCGGGAATCTTCGTTCAAATCTGTGACATTTTATCTAAATGGGCCCGGGAATGGTTGTCGTTGGTACTAATGACCCTGAAGAAATGGTAAGACGTGGATCGAGGCTGAGTTACCGCTGGCTGTTGTTTTAATGAGGATGAGTCTTCTCTTTACTTCCATAGATACAGAACCTCTCAACTAATTTATTTTTAAATATTAGCAGATTATTGAAATATTTAACTAAAATTTTCTATAACCATTCCAACTAAGCTTTAAAGCTTGCGCTAGGATATGTTTATGTAATATAATATAATATAGCTTCCTTAAAATAATAAGGGAGTGCACGTGATAACGGGGGCAAAGCATCAACGGTGATTTTTAAAAGAGGCAGGACTTAGCTCAGACACAGCGTTTATCTAAAGTTTATCGAAGAGTAGAGCTACCCAGCACTCACGCACTTTATAGATAGTGAAAATTATTTCTGGACCTCAGTACTTCTGCAATATCTAATATGAATAGAATATGTATCTAAGCATGTATAATTGTTCTATTTAAAATAACACTTATTAATTATTTAAAAGTTGTTCTTATTCAAAAAAACACCTCAAATCGAAACTTGCTTTTCAATGTTGCCGCGTGGCTGCGTTAATAAACCGAAAATTATAGAATGAGCACGTCACTGTGGGCTGTGTGAGCTTCCCAGCTCTCCTGCATAATCTGATTCCGAGCTCTAATCTAATCTATATCGATGCACCCAAAGATTGAATAAGAATCGATTCGAGCGCCGCAATCGAATCGATACGATTTCATTAAGTCGGCAACACTACAATAACAGCTTGCGTTCCAAATTTAAATCCAACGGAAATTTTGCTCGAGACGCGGCAATCTGCCGCCTGAGCAATTTAGCTTTAACTGAGTCATTTGGTGGGGGACGTCTTGCGGGGGGAAGGCAGATGATTCGTAATTTGTTTTCTAGCTCTTGGCTCATTCGACTCACTTAATGGAGGGAAGTATCTGAAAATTCTTAACCAATAAACGTAGAATTTTTTGTAGTTGTCCTCTTTTAGCGTAATTTTAATTTATCAACATAAATCTATTTTGTAACACAGACTCAAGTTTAAAACTATTTAAAGATTGTTAGTAAAATATTAGTGTCAGAGTTAACAGCAAAAGGTGGTAAATAGTATCACAGGAATTGGACTCAAATATATTAATATTAATTTAAAATAATTAATAATTAAATAATATACTTTTTATTGGCGTGGTGAATCGCTAGTTCGTTAGCCGCCTCATAACACTAAAAATAATCATTTTCAAAAAGTTTGGTCTAAGGATTTAATAACATTAATCTCAAACATCTCATAAATACAAATGATACAAAGTTGTCAGTGCGAATAAACAATTCAACACATAAAAGCCTTAAAACTTATGATAGGACGACTTTTGTCTATTCACCCTGAGTGAATAGACAAAAGTCGTCCTATCTTCCTTTCATCGTTTTGTTTTGTATATTACAAATCTTTTTTATATGAGAAGAGGGCCAATGAGAAAAAGGGTCGCCCAATAATAAGCGATCACCGACGCCCATGGACTTATCATACATTAATCCAGCATAAGCATACACCTGTAACGACTATGCCAAATGATTGTGTGGTAAATGGTTACTGACAACAAGCAACTCAGTTGACTACATTCAGTTATCTGTCAAGCCGTTCAGGCTACAGTAGTTCAAAATAAACGAATATACATTCATTAATTCATACATACATACATACCTCCCGTCAGTCGGTCAAAAAAAGCTATCCTTTTGTTTAAGAATTAGAATACAATTCATCGAATTTTCATAAACAACCTTTTACCCGCTGAGCCGCCTGACTGATGCCGCCGCCTCGAGAAAATGCAGGCCGTTTCATTACGTTTTCTCGTTTAGAGCGAGGTGAGATTAATGTCGGCACACCTAGCGACCTGGTGGCCGCCGAGTGGCGCGAAGCGAGCCGAGACTACAAACGCGAAGCTATATATAAGCTATATTAAGCAATACTAACAAATAAAAAAATTAGCTTTGCATAATTCAATATCCCGAGTCGATATCTTAATTGCAGTGAAGAGATCATTGTTTGAGATTGTTCTGGTTTCGTCTTTATTATTACTACATATATTTTAGTAACTAGGCGATCTCTAAGAAGTACACAGTGAAGACTTTTTTTTTCAATTAGCTGGTATGAGCCAAAGCTAAGCCGAGATAAAATTCTTATGCTCTATGTGTGTATGTGTTGTGTGTACTACAATCTCACTTGGTGTTAAGAGGCAATGGGATCGAAATATACATAAAGCGGTTTATACAAATTTAGCGTTAACCTCTTAAAGTCAATCCCGGAATATCAAAACGAGAAATTAACGCTCGCAACTTATATTTTACATTAACATAACATAAACACACACACTACCACGTCATATACCCAGAGGGGTAGACAGAGCTTGAAGATTTTTTTTCTCACTTTTGCAACATAGATTTGTATATGTCTGTCTATCTACATTAATGAAAAGTTATAATTGGAATTGACGTAAGCGCATTTCTGAGGATTGTATAAGCTGGACATTAGGAAAGATAACAACTCAGAACCGCAGTAGAATAATACGGTTTTAGAAGCTACTTTTTGGACGATTTTTTTTAAATAATAACAGCAACTCTGTTTATATGTTGATCTAAGTGACTTACAGTTTTAATTATTTACACATGTAGTACATTTAGAACTAACGAACACCATAACACTGTACTTGGTAATATCACTGAAACAACACCTTATCAATTTTTTTTTTACACTATACTCGTCAATAATTTAACTTTATTTCTTGTATTGGCTCAAGTTGTTTCTTGACCGATCAAAACTAGACTGTAAGAATGCTGACAGACTGAAGGTCCAGTGTGAGAACGTAAACAAGTTCCTGTGAGTTGTCTTACGGCCGGGGTGCGTCGCAAGGGGTGAGACAGCACCGGACGACGGTCAGTGTGGGAATAAAGGGGTCGCATAATATTGATATTTACGCATCATTAATATTGGTATTTTTTATCAATAATGATTTAAATATTTATATTTTAATGGAAATGGAACACATGTGCAGTGACTGTGTTTCTGTCGATATATGACCTATATTCAAGAAAGGATGAATAGCCTGTTCTGAAATAGAAATGGTATGCGATGGTATGTTATGGTGGTGATGTGGAATTGAGGTCAAGCGCTAGTTTAAAGAAAATGATTGTAGCCAGGTATTCATTACATATTTAAGGTTGTCGAAAGTATCGTAGTTTTCATAGAAAGTAACCAATACATAAATAGTACCCGAGAACTCAACACCCGACTGACGATATCCCTATGACACTACGGGGAAACAAATGATTTTTTTGATTCTTTTGATTCTAGCAGCGAATTGAATGACACCTCACAATTCGGAAATTGGTCTAGCCGTTTAGGCTACAGGCTCACAAAGGAACGACATTCATACATTCATTCATACCCGAAAAACATTGTCGGGAGATGTCCCAGAATCATCTCTCCAAGACCCAGTCCAAGAAATATAATGTGTATTATATGCCCCATGTTGGAATATAAGCCACTAACCGTCAAATAATAAATCAGATTTCTAGCTACTACGACATTTTCTATACTTGTAGAAAATATTTATTTTTAAGTTTCTCAATTGATATTGCGACTTGAATGACCAACGTCCATTCTATTGTCCGTCAACGCCTGAGGTCTTACTGACCCCTCGACGAGTATGAATGATAAAAACTTGTTTCTAACAAGTCGTTTAACTGGTTTATTTTCTCATGAAACATCTTTGGCCATCAATATAAGTTTTATTAAACCCTTTATGATTTATTCAATGTGAAAAAAATCTACTAATTTAGATGGAAAATGTTATATAAATGTTAGAGATATTAAAATTATTTTTGAAGTCTTTGCTTCTACACTAATTTACCTTCTTTTTTGTTTGGGCAGATTAAATGTGACAAGCGAAATAAATTAATAAAAAAATAATAAAGTCTTAAACAAATATAGCCCCCATTGGTATTGAGACATTTTATATTTATATCCATGCTGATATAAAGTGCAAAGATTGCTTTGCTAATGACAAATACATTCTGAAACTGCTAGACTGATTTTATGAATTTTTTCCCCAATCGAAGAGTACATTGCTTAGAAGTAACAAAGCGGGTAATCTATATAAATTAAACGGATGAGATAGCACCAATCGCCTACCAACCAAACGAGCTATTTCTAGATTTATTACATCAAAATAATTTAAGCTTCTATCAACATTTCTATGCTTAATGGGTACCGAGGTTGGAAGTTGAGGCAAACAGCACTACAGACCCAAATTGTCACCTTGGTGATAGACCTGATACCTGTTAAAGTTGGGGATGTTATCGAAAGAAATGAAATCCTTCGGATTTTAATCACTAGGCCTATTACAAACTAACAGCAAATTGTGAACGAATTATTCACAATTTAAACTGTAACTTTTAACAGCATACACACTGGTAATAATAACTCTTTTTTTTTTTTCAAATTGTTATGGAGTTATATTAAAATGAAAAATAATTGATATGTTGCAAATGATAGACATATCATATAAATATGACATCTTAAAATATATTATTTATTAATATTTATTGAGTTTGCCATACGGTTTTTAGTAGTTACAATCTGCAGACGAATATTGTTCATAGTGCTTGTTCCGCCATCTAGTGTTGAGTTGCCAAAAACATGTAAATGTTATGAACAGTTATTGGTTAAATAATGGTTCATACCAAATACCAATAGTAGGTGATTCATTTAAAACTTTGTACTTCTGTCACGCCTGTTTTAATTTTATAAAAATTAAAAAAAATCAATTATATTTACATCATGTACATTATTATTGCTACTGTAAGTAAATACATAGTCAACTAAGAATTAATTCATGATTTTCTTAATAATGTAATTGATATAAAGTTTACCTATAAAGTTAAATGAGTGAGTAATGTTAATACGGGAAACAGTTTATTAAACACTAGTTAGAAGCTAATCAAAGAAATATATAAAACAAATAAATTTGAAACGAACAATCTGACTAGAATAAATATTGCCACTATTAGTTTTATACGTTAATATTAAAAAAAATCAAATCGAATTCAAGCCAACAATTGAGATTTGTTTTATAAAAATGTCTTAAAAGTGTAATTTTTAACTTGAGTATTTTATAAATAAATATTTATATTCAAATTAATATACAGTTATAGTAGTTGACAGAACAATTTACTTCCCACTTATCTAGTTTCCTAATAAGATTTCCAAGGTTTCACTTCTTTTATGCCATCTAGTGGCCAATATTTAAATTAATTTTGTTGCGACATCTACCTTCTAGTAGAATAAATAACCACGATGATATACTTTTTTATAAATGTTAGTACATTGAAATGTTAAAAGGGATTAGTAGTAGTAGTCTACTACTAATCCCTTTTAACATTTATTATTATTTAATGTTTTTAATATTAAGATGTGGTTGTTTGAAGTTACGGTCTTCCCCGTTCGTCGAACCCCGTTATAAATGTTCACCGAAACTAAACCAAAAGTTACATTCATTCTGAAATAATCAATAAGCCATGCAATATTTCGAAGCATTACTCGAATTTTTCAAATCAATTTTCAATACGTTTTAGACAATTATTAAGCGCGTTTCTTATCCCAATTAGCATATTACAGAATATATCTTATTAGCGTCCTAACAATAGTGAACTAATAAGTCAACAATAATCTCATTATCATCAGCCGAAGTATGTTTATGTCGCCGATCAACTGTGAACTTAGTTATTTTATAATCCCTCTAGACATATACACTGACCGCAAATTGAGAATTGAACAAATCACAAAGAAAAAGTAAACGAGTAAGCCAGTCACCTAAAGATATAGGAACACAGTACAGAAGGTCCGTTCAAACGTAGGAAAGGAGATACGATACATACCATGCTTTCCGTAGGGGAAATGAAACAGAAAAATGGGAGGAAAAGGTCCTGAGAAAATGAGAAGGAAGAATGAAAACTGTCTTTTTTTCGGACTCATGATAAATTTTATTAGTAAAAGCTGCTTAGATTTTAAATGAAAATGTTTGAAATTCTTGTGTTTTTACAATATTTTTAATTTTCGTGACGTCATTCAACAACAAATATCGTACATTGCACATCTGTTAACCCTCAAGTTCGGAACATCACTCCGTCGTAAGCTCACCGTGAGCCGAGTGACCGGTCACTGACCCCGCACAATACGTTACACGGAACAGTGGAGTCGCCATTGGACATTCATACTAAAAAAAATTATTAGCAAAATAAATACCAATTAAAATCATTCGTTATCTACTTTGTATGAGCTATTGACATTCCAAATGTGACTGAATTTTAATATATTAGGTATTGATAACTGTTAAAACGAGAAAAGAAACGTTTTCGATTTTTGTAAAACATCAGACAAATTTTAAAAACCATTTACCTAAGTAAGAAAATAAGTAATAAGTAAGTAATAAAATTAATATAAACTTATTGAGGTCATCTACAGCTATCTAGAATTGAGGAACCGAAGTACAGGAATCTTAAACTGATTCTTAAACAGCTTTGTATCGACAGAGGATGTACCAAGACCTGACAGAATATTGGCGTGAAGTAAAGGTTTCATATTTCTTGCCAGTTCTTTATTTATTAGGTCATTATTTTTCCTTCACATAGCCTGGTTATTCTTCTGTTTGTAGCTGATACAAATGCTTAGATTTATTTAATATCAAGGAAACCGTTTGCTGGTTGATTCAGCTATAATAGCTTTGCATGCTAATACAACATGGAGTAGTATTAATCGTGTCAAAATAATTACATTTCAAACTCACTACTCTACACATTTCTTTGTCCATCAGCCCGGACTCGGGTCACAACAAACCACATTGTGACCGACAATTATCAGGCCACCTACATATTACCACGTCGTGAAGATGTTATGTTTACTAGTGTTAAAGTTTAAGAATGTCTTATCACGTTTAAAATCGATTTTAGAGTATTTGATTATTATAAAACGTTTCTAGTATCTAAATCATGCTCGTAACCTAAAGAGATAGGCAGATAATCAATTTACTCGACATCCATACATCTACAGATATATCCTTGTTTGTTACGGGTGCACTTAATGTCGTTTTTCTTTAGTATGTCAGTAACCTGGTTGATATCTTTGTCTGAGACGTCCCCTACCAACACTGCCACTCACTTTTCCAACATAATTCTTTCTTGACACTTTCTCTTCATTCATCCATTCCACGTCTGAGCAATATCCTCTTTCAAGCCACAATCTCCTCTTACAAATGCTGCTTTTAATCCTATCATTCAGAGTCACCTAGCATACTTTTGAGGATCGTATCCAAAAGTCGATTAATACTACTAACACTCTTTTTCTGCGAAACCTAGCCCTATACATCCATACAATAAATTACGTCTAATTCGATCTTTTATCTATATACCTTTTATTTTAATCCCCCTTTTTACCGTTCATCGGATCTTTTTTTTATATACTTTTGTCTATCTCTTGAAAATGAACGTATTCCAGAACAAATGATTCTTTTGATTCTAGCAGCGAGGACACGTTAAGAAATAATTGTAATTGTGTATAAATATCACATGGATCCACACTTTGATTCAACCTAAGCATTAGAAAAGAACATTATGGAAGACAGTACTGTGTATAGTGTAAAATGAATAGAACAAATAAAAACTATCATTTAGGTACCTTTATGTTTTTTGTAAATATTAAAATTATTTGTTATCTATCCGGCAATTAACTGTAATGAAAACTATAACTTATTTTTTTAATTGATACATTGCATAGTGCCAGTCATTTATTGGAAATTAATATTAATAAATTATTTTGTTTCACAATTAATGCAGCATTAACTATGAAATTGTCGATACCAAGCTCTCTGATAAGAATGTAAAATCGAAAATCTAATAAATTTATATACTATAATATAAACTACATGTCTCTATAGTGAGTTGTCAAAATTATCTAATTGTCAAGTTGTAAATTTTACAAGGTATAGTTATTTTTTTATAGAAGAAGGGGGCAACGAGTCGCCCAAAAGAGTGATCACCGCCGCCCATGAACATCCGTAACACCAGAGGAACCGCAGATGCGTTGCCTGCCTTTTAGGAAGGAGTACGCTCTTTTCTTGAAAGACCCCCTAAGTCGTATTAGTTTGGAAATACCGCCAAGGACAGATAATTCCATAACACAGCTGTACGAGGCAGAAAATTTGTCGAAGATCGTATTAGTAAATAGAATAACAGACAAAAGTTGTGGAGTAACAATGGTAGAGTCCGCAACAATAACATTTGTCGTCTATCATGTGCACAAATGGCCCGCTCCACCGGTGAAATAACACAATCTCACAGAAGACAAGCGTGAAGTGAAGTATTCTGCGTTTCGTCTGAGGCACACCTCACTAGATTCCGGAGGACTTATTTTTAAACCACTTCCTCCTAAGGCCCATTTCTAAATGGAAAGGGTGGGAATAGAAAGAAGACTTTACGGAAAAGGGTATGGATAGTAGAGAAAAATGTCCATCTTTCTGTCTATCCCCTCTTTTGTCTATTAAAGTCTACCGGCAACGCATCTGCAACTCGCAAATGATTTTTAAAGATGTCTATGAGTAGCGGTCACATAGGACCAATTGCTCGTTTGTCAACAAATTTGAATGAGATTAATGGTACATAATAGTGTCTTCTTCAATTTTTACGATATTTTTGGATATTTCCCAGCAATGTATTGTACTCAACGTAGCGAACAACTTGACAAAAAAAACAACGATTCAACTATTTGTATTATCTAATAATTTTTAATTATGTATATACAAATGGCGTCGTTACATCATGTACACGATTACCTATATCGTTTTTTAATTATCCCCTACAAATATAAAACAATAAAATCCCCGGTCTTCAGTTATCGACTTTGAAATGAAGTTTAGTTATAACATTTAACAGTGGTAGAGTTCGCAACAACAATTGTTGCATGGAGAAGGGGATTGATAGGAAAGGAAATGTCAATTTTTCTGTCCATCCCCTCCTGTGTCTATTAAAGGTGGGCAACATATCTGCTACTCGCAAATGCTTGTTGCAAATGTCCATGGGAAGACGTTACTTAGATGACCGCTTGCTCGTTGGCCGCCTTGTTCTATAATAAAAGCATAAAATTGCATACGTCACGGTTTGATATCAAACTTCATTAGTTTATAACGTCACTGCTGATATTACAAATTGACGGAAAATTGAGAACTGAACGATTACATTATGACAATTTGATGTGTCTAGATAGTTCATATTTGGTCAAAGTTAAAACATAAAATTGTGAACTGATATTGCTTGCGTTATTACTAAAAATTTTATTTTCATTTCACGAAAGATATTTACAGGTTATGTTTGTTAGGTTGGACAATTTTAGATCCTTACATATGAAATTAGCGTTGTGTCGTACTGACACCACTTTGATCTGAAATATTTCCTCTTTGGTTAAGAATTCCAAATTCAAATTTATAAATTCATTTAGCTGGTACAT
>DWLR01005367.1:0-11037 GCA_018246295.1 Papilio alexanor hazarajatica
ATATATATATATATAAAATACTTCCATCCGTCTTAGTTTGTATTGGAATAATATAATTAAACTCCATATTCGTTGCCCCTACCAGATGGGATAAATGCTAATTCGCTATAGAAATCTGGGCATCTGCGGAATAATGCATGCGAAGACGTACCGTTCCAAAATATAATACATTCGAATTTCGTACTATTTCCAAGTACTCTATTTCGAAAAAAATACCCAATGTCCTAGGCATTGACAGATCCAGGGGTGGACTAAGGGCCCAAGTTCCCCCCTCCCATAATCGTCAGAATTGTTCTGTAAATTTTAAGGATAATTTTTTTTTATTAATATCCACTATTACACTAGCTGATTATTTGATTGATTTAAGCTTTTAAGTTTTTGCCTTACTAAAACCTACCCCCAGAAAGGTCAGTCCCACCCAAAATGGACCCCCCCCCCATCCCCTGCCCCCAAATCACAATTGTAGATCCGCTTCTGGTACAAGGTGAACGGAAACCTAATTAATTAAAAAAAAATCAATAAACCCGACTGACGGTACGCCAACGACACTCCGGAGAAAAATACAAATCGAATGGCACCTTACTTTTTCCTAGGTGAGAATAGAACGGACACACATAAATACATATACTTAAATTCGCTATTACACTCGCGAAAAATATTACTGTCCTGTCAGTCGGGATTTTTTTTTAACTTTCGTTGTACTATAAATAGTCCTTAAGTGAGCAAACAATAAACTAAAATCATAGCATTGTGTAATGAAAAATGTTGTTCCAACACAAGTTAACTCTAACTTTAATCAAAACTTCGGGACCGACATCCACTTTAGTCTGTACCAAATCCCAGAACGCTAAGGGTCAGTAAAATTTCCCGAACTATAGGTGTAGTTAGTAAATTTGGTTTTGTTATGCGGTGACTCGCATAATGGTACTGTAACTTTAAATTGTTCACTTTAAACTTCATTGTCAAGAAAGCATATAAACGCTATTACATCTAAACTTTTAATAAATATCGACTCCCTCATAATGACCATAAAATTAGTAGTCTTTAAAAGTCCACTGCTATTGAAATTATAACAAATTTAGTTAAGAGTCACCATGTTTGGGGTTTATGCCCTTTTATGTCTGTAAATAATAATTATAAATTATAAATACGAGTAAATAAGTCTTAAGCTCCTTAAATATTAGGATATAATTAATAGGTTAAAATTAACATATTCATCGGTACTACACACCGGGACAGCTTTCGACTTTAGCATAATAATAATATTAATTTATTATAAAGCACAGATTCGACCGTGTATGGAGTACTGCTATCATATCTGGGCAGGCGCAGCCAAGTACCAATTTGCAGCATTAGATTCGTTGGAGAAGCGGGCCAGGAGGCTGATCGGTGGCCAAGACTTTAATCAGTCTTGAACACAGACGCAAAGTGGCTAGTCTCTCGGTGTTTTACAGATTGCATTTTGCGAAATGTGCCCAAGAATTGCAAAAATTAATTCCCTCCCCATCTCCATTTAACAGGAAATAGATTTTAATATAAAACAATCCCTCGGCATAGAGTTACCAACAGTCTAAGGTAGACGCGACTTAAGTCATCTGTTCCAAAGGAAATAATGAAAAGAGTAAAGAAAAAATAACCCTCACGAGCGGGAAAGAAATCTAAAGACCAAGGAACAAAACTAAAAGAAAAATGAGCTGAAGCGACGTTAAATAGGGTTGTGAGAGAAGTACCCTTTTCTCTGCAATACTCTCTTAACACTATCGGCAATCAAGTCTGAATTTAATTGAGAGAATCATGACGATGAATTCAACTCTTTTTGTAAACCATGTTAATAAACACATATTAATAAACACATATTAATAAATAGTTATTTAAAGTTAACTTTATAAATGTATATTGACTCTCTCTCATATAGCTCTCGCCCACCATTTTAGCTATGTGCGTAAAAAATAACTATACAAAAAATAAAGGCACACAAACATAAAACTGAAAAAGATGAAGTATCAACGGAATAGAAAAATAAATATATATATAAACATCCACGGGCGATTCCGCGTCTATCGGTCTTTGTCTCATAACAATAGTTTTCACGTGATTAACAAACAAAGCAAAATCATGATTCGATCCGGAATAAACTCGAAGGCAAACTGCTAACTAACAATAAATTAGTTATTTTATTACTTAGTGTCAATAAATTTCGATTGCATTTCACCTTTAATTTTAAGGACTAAGTAACATACAAAGCGCATATAATCGCTTCGTTTATTACGATATCGATTGAATAGTAAATTGGTTTTGCCAAGACGGAGTTCCATTTTAGATCATTGCGAATCAAATGCGGTTCACACCGGCTGCCTCTCGACGGCACTCTGCTTGTTAATAATTATTTGCTGTACGACTCGTTGATAGTAAAATCTTGTGCAACGAGCAATAATAATTATTCAATACGGATGCTGTTTTAATTAAATATGAAGGATGGCTAATTCATCGAAAAAAATAGCTTTTAATTTTTAATTCGAAAAAATAAATAACATTTTTACTTATAAGTCTATTAGGAAATCTATATTTGTAGACAGCTTTCATATTCAATATTTTGTGATTTTTGCCATTAAAAATATGTGTGGCAATATGTGATGACATAAAATACGGACGGATTGTAATATTAATATATTAATAATAATAGTTATCAAAGACAACTTCTTGCTTATGTAATCATAATTGACAATTCTAATAACAACAATAATAACAATAAATAGTTATATTAGTAATGTTTTGTTTTTATCATAAATGTAAACAAAATGATTCTACGATATCGTTTATCCGTCGGGGAAATCTCCGAACGCCATTAACGAATCCGTCTTGTAACTTGAAGTTGTTAGTACAGCTTCATAATGATATTAGTATAAACACAAAACTCTATTCAGACTTCAGACGGTAATATCAGATTGTATTTGAATTTGTTTTTCTTCGCTAGTTTTAAATTGCGACTCTGTCTGCTGGATACAAGAAATCTATACTTGATTCAATACCGCCACACTTAATGATTTCCTATACTTACTCATATAAGACATATTAAAACTCAACTACTTTTTGGAATTATATGTCGCGTTTGTTTAATTTTTTGACGACGGACGGCACTCTCCCCCCTAACTCATGGCTAATAATAAAGCCATGAGTATAATTTTAAAGATATACATGATTCATTCAAATTTTATATCGGATTACCGTCTATATCAATACTAATAAAATAAAGTTGAACAGTTTGTTCGCTTGAAGGCGCTAATATCAGGCGCTAACATTGAAAGTTCTTTTTCCACATGACAATTAAGGATGAATATAAGCTATTGACAACACGCGGGGCACAGCTAGGTGATGTAATAAAAATTAAGAGTTTGTTTGTTTGAACACGCTAATGTCAGAAATCAGAAAATATCGGCTCGTTTTATATAGTTCTGTATGCATTAGACAGCCCAATCACTAAAAAGTTACAAGTAATAACTTTATATAAAATCACACCTTAGGAGCTGACGATGAACGGCACCGCGTGAAAAACCGCGAGGTGTAGTTAATGATGGACTCTTTAAAGCTATGAATATTTACGGTTAGCGGTAGTATCTTAACATCAGGCTTCCATATAATGTCTATAAGAAATGATAGTTAATTAAAAAAAACCCGATTGAATCACACCTCACTCCTCAAAAAAGGTCACAATGTAACGAACGTACATACCCTCGAATAACATCGGCACGGGACTTCACTCGGAAGAAAGTTATAAAAAAATGTTCTGTTCAAATAGATTAAACACAATTGCGATCGCTTCGAAATTAAATGAAGTATCATTCAAAAATAAAAGCAGCGTAGATTGATAAACCAGACTTGAATCTATAATAAAGTAACACTTTATAATAACAAAAAACATTTCGACGAACTAACCATTCGTGAATATTCGGTTATCGAATACGTCATGTAGCCCGCCAGTCTGGCCACGTTTGAGTATCCAACAATGACGAATCGATCTCGTTTCATAAACCGCAAATGAATGAAGTGAATGATTTTAGATTCGGTCTGTTAACTGAGTAAAGTGATAGCTTGAAGTAAGCTAACCCCTATCATATTTAGAATTTAATCGGATAAAAGAGGATTCAATTAATAGCTGATAACAATTACTCTGTTTATCGTAATAAAGGTGAAAAAGATCACTTTTTTTTTTTTTGTATTTTGACAGAAAATATTTTTACTTACCTTATGACGTTATGTAATACCTTACGAATACCTAACTTACACCAGTAAATACCTTATATAATGATCTTCCTCCTGCGCTATTTCCGAACTGGTACAACTAGGATCAACCTACATTAAGACAGTCGACTTGTTTGTTCCCTTATAGCAGTGATTCTTGAAGTGGTCCAGGTTGGTGGGAAAAAATTGAGGGTTCACAAGTTGAAATAGGGGGTCCATAGATGAAAGTAAAGAACAGAATGTTGGCTTGGCTTTACTTATCAACGTGGGCATATAATATTTAAAAATTTTGTAAGTGGTCTACGGGAAAAAAAAGTGTAAGAATCTCTGCCTTATAGTACAAAAAACTATCCATCTCGGGGTATTGGTTTATTAAATTTCTTTAAGAGATTGTAGCAATCTCTTAAAGTAATTTAATAAACTGTCTACAATTTTACTAGTAAGAGTCGTAATAGCTTATTTATTTTGATAGATTAAATTTACTTTTGTTCGAGTGTTTTAAATTAATTTAAAAGCGTATTTTTTTAATGGGCGGCCTTTTTTGCTGCCCTGCTACTCCCCCCTGGCGTAGGTATAGCCAGAGATCTTGTTTTTCCTTTAGTTATTTAAAATCATTACATTTTTAACTAAAACTAATTAAAAATAATACAATATTTAAATAAAAAAAACTGAATACAATAAAAAGTTAAAACAGAATTAAAATGCAATAATAATTTAAAAGCTAAAATACTACAATTTACAATAATTAAAATACAATAAATAATTTAAAAACATTAAAATCAAGTACATAATTTGACTAATGTCCGGTTCTACGTTTTATTTTTCTTTATCAGCTTTTCTGCTACCTTCTTGCAGAACATTATAAATATTTTACTGTTTTCTCTACTGTCCATTATTTTACTTATATTTTCTAAATCAATCTTTTCTGTAATTGCAGTTTCGCACTCTACTCTGATCCTACCGAACACCGGACAATCTATGATGGCGTGCAACACGGACTCTTCCCGTGCTGGGTGGTGCATGAGGGGCTCTCCTTACACTTGAACTTGTGAAGGTACTGTGAGAACCCCCCATGCCCCGTGAATACTTGGACCAGCACGAGATCCAGTTCTATCCTGCGGAGTACCGAGTAAGCGCCTACCGCGTCTGTGAAGAAAACCCTCGTTGTCGAGGCCGTTTGTCCTTCTTTATAGCGCCTGTTCCATTCGTCAAGCGACTCCAATCGAAGTTGTCGTTTGACGAATGAAACGGGGCAGTTGTTGTAGTGAGGTTTGGACTTCATCCCGACTGCTGCTTGCTTCGCCAGCTCATCCGTCCTTTCATTACCCTCCACCCCCACGTATGCCTTTACCTAATACTAGTAAACTCTGTTCCCCTTTTCTTCCAACTCTTTAATACTCTTCTTAATTTCCATTACGAGGGGGTGATGGCAGTCAACTCTTTGTAAAGTTTCTAGGGCGGACCTTGAATCGGAGTAAATTCCAAACCTCACCGCGGAACTCCTTGCTAAATCTTTAACGGCCTCATATAGGGTATACAGTTCCGCCTGATATACGGTGCAGAAGTTTCCCAGCTTTAATTTCCGGCAGCTGGTCTCCGAGTATCCATATGGGATAGCGCCGCGCCGACCCTGCCGTCATTTTTCCTGCCGTCAGTGTAAATTCTTACACCGACAGTGGCTCGCTGGGCAACTTAGTCACCGTGCGTCAGACAGTCGAACTGCAGCCCTTCCAGGTGAACGGGGTGCTGGGACTCTTCACACTTGGCCGGCCTCTCCAAATCCACCCGCTGGGAGTTATCCTTCTTTACTTCATAAAGAAGGACCGCCTCTTGGTCCCGAAGGTCCAGAGTCAACAACCCGGCTAGTGTCAGGGCCGCGTTAAGAGAGACCGTCCGATAGGCCCTCACTATCTTCTGAGCAAAGCCCCGCTGCACCCTGTCTAACAACTTGCGAGTTCCGCGCGGCCGGCGCCCACGCACTGGCCGCGTAGAGGATAAACCCATCAGGGTTCCACCACCGCCACATACATGGTTCTGACGATCTCGGGGTCCAGGCCCCACGAGATCTTTGCGGCGGTTAGCGTATGTACATATGTTACGGTCAAAGTGATTAATACAGGAATTTATCATAATGCCTGGGCATTATGAATAAATACGACCTAAATTGGTCAAAGTAGTTAATTATTACTTAAACATCATTATTTATCATATCGGCCGGTTATGTTTCTATGTTGCTACAAGGTTGTTAGGCGTTGTGATAATAAACACTACGCACATTTCCCTACATTTTTAAGAAAAAATGTTGTGCTCCGCTTTAGCCATTGCAATGATCGACGTAAAACACACATTACAGACGAAGCTCAAAGCGCTCTATCTGTAAAGATAACATGCAGAGGAAATTAAAAACTCTGGAACACTCGAATCGTTCGCTTTTGCGATGATCCGTGACTTATATTCATGATATCGATGTTAGCAGAGAATGATTGTTTTGTACTGTGGACACACACATACATACATACAACGTACAAATTGTTTGTATTTTTTATTTACATTATATGATTTATTTACTGGGGAAATCTCGTAGCAATGTGCACGTTTTAAGATTTATATCGATAAATAAATTAACGTATTTTTTTGTTTTGCCAGTTTATATATCGCTTTACATACATTCACTTCTTACCTATATGTATATGACATACGACGATTATATGTATATATTATTTGAATTATACGTGTAGTGTGTTAGTACATAACTGTAAATTAATTTACGGATAAATAGATTTAAACGGCTTACGGCGTATGCCTACAAACTTTCAGCTTATGCATATATGTGTAATATCCGGCAATCGAAGTCACTACGGATTTAGTTTATACAATCGAAATGCTGTTATGTATTATCCGGATTCAATGCTGCAAGTAATTAGGTTGAGGCGCTCCGGAGTGGCTTTGATTGATAGTGAACGATGGTAGCGTTAGCAAAACAATCTAATCAAAAGTTGCATACTTTAAATTTACCGGATGATTACGGCGATATACGTTAGTGCCTATCTTGCTTAAGATTGATATAATAGTAATTATAATACATTGATATAATAGTATCTGTTTCGATAACCCTATCGAAACAGATCACCTGATCAACAACATCCAAGCTCATAAACGTGACACATTTCCAATTACATTAAGTATAAGATTTGTAAAATACACTTATGATAGCTGGCAATAATTATAAAATCAAGATATCATAAATTACTAAAGCTTATACAGAAAAATAAACTGCAAAACAAAATAATAGTATTTTATGAAATGTTAAAACTGCGATGCTAACTGTACTTTCGTTTATGAGTAATAGTTGGTATCAGATCTTGCTGTGTGATGTTTTATTTTAAGAGATCGCGCTTCTGTATCGGATATTTTATGTTTAATATAGTTAGCAAAGTTCAGATTTGTATCCACGTATTGTTTGGTAAAATTCTCAAATAAAACGAAAGTCAATTTTATATCACAAGACGAAGACATCAAGGCGTCAAGCGTTTAAGGAATACGTCTAAATATGCTACAACACTCTATTTAACATATCCATATTTGTCTGGCCGCGAATGAACAATAAACAATCTTCTTTAGGGAAGAAGAAGTCATATGAGAAAATGGTCCGCTTGATGCCAAAGTGCTTTTTTTTAAAAAAAAAGGGGAAAATGAGCAACGAGTCACCCAAATGAGCGATCAGCGCCGTCCATGAACATCCGCAACAACGCGCCCAGAGATTCGAGCAGTTTTCCATACAAGATTGAACCTGCATCTTATCCATCTGTCAACACAATCCCGAGAAACATTAGCTCGGGCTACGCACAAGGCATCACTGGTGCTATCGCCTGCATAGCAATGGAGGTTACTAAGATGCAACAAGTCATTGATATGCAGAGGAAAGAGGGTGGGATATAATACAGTGCCCTGAGGTAAACCAGCATTAATGGGCTTAGAGTCCGAGCATGCACCGTCGACTACGACCTTGAAGCTACGATCCTCGAGAAAGCTGGTAGTCCAGTTGTATAATTTCTGGGGAAGCCCAAGATGCAAGGATGATAACTTCTAAAGAAGTCCTTTATACCAAACCCGATCGAAGGCTTTTGTTACGTCCAAGCTGACCGCCAGGGCCTTCCCTTTGTTCAATTATCTCATCGATCGGTCAGGTATACTACAAGATCATCAGCTGAGCGCCGTTGGCGAAAACCGTACTCACGATCGCTAATAAGCTGGTGCTGATTAACGATCTAACTAGCTAGATACACCACCTCATGAGCTGGGCATTAATGGTCGATTTTATTATCTTGGAGAACAAAGAGGATATGGCAATAGGCCTGTAGTTTGATAGATCAGTGCCGTCGCCTTTCTTTGGGATTGGTTGGATTACGGCAGTCTTTCAAGATTTTGGGACAATGGCTAAGGAATAGGTGAACTTTCTATTCTGGGTTCTAATCAGATCTCTTTTTATATGTGACCATCAAGCTAAAGGTCCTTAACTTTAGTTTATTCTGGCAAGTTCAAAGCAACTTGAACCACATACACTTCAATGTCTTTTTATATAAACAGCATATGAGTTAGTTTTCGGTCAATTTGTTAGTGATTGGCGCGACTTTAAAGCTATCGCATACGTATACATTACGTTACGTTGAGAGTATCTTGTATTATTCGGATAATATAGCCATTCCTGCAACAACAAAAGCCGCTGTATTATTCTGATACTGTTGATTGAAATACCATAATGATATTAATATTTTACTCTTTGAGTTAAATTAATTTAACAATGGATTACAAATTTAATGCCCTTTTAAAAGAGTATTACCGACATTCAAGTACTATAATATCCATTATTAATCATCATCTCCCTGCTCTGCTCCCACTTTATATGGGTTTGACACAACAGGTTTTCGTTATCGATCTATCATCTGTAATTTTAATCATCACTCTCTTTTCAAACCTGCCATCTTATAAGCAAACCATCCATCTCTTCTTAGGCCTACCCCTACCGACATGTGTGGACATATCAGGCCACATTCATGTCCAAAACTCTCCTTGTCACATGCCATTCTTCCCTTCTCAGAAAATTCCCATACCATGCTAAATATTCTATGTCCATTATTAATAAATAACTAATATTATTTAAGCCCTTTTAATTAGTAAATCATTACAGAAACGAGTAAGTGTTGTAACAATTCCGTTATAGTAACATATACAATTTATAGTCTAAATCCTATAATCGGCGCCAAACAATATAAATTTAGATGTAGATTTTGAACAATACAGTTTTAAATATACCGAGCCTGTATCTAACAAATTGATCTTAATTATAATTTTATTACCATGAGTCGTAAACCAAGATAGAATGATAAATTCTCATTTATATAAAATATTCATTTCGTTTTTAAAGTAGCAAGTTGACGTTAGAGCTTTTAATGAAGTCGAGAGATTAACTGACGTTCAAAAACAATAGAGGCGTTGGCGTAACTCCAGCGCATTGCCGTTTATCCTGTTGCGCCACATTATCTAAGGCAAGCTAGATAACGGTGGCAGTAAACACGCCTAACGTAATAGCCAGCATGTTAACCAAATCCTCTGCTAAACTGTATTTCTTTACTCTCATGTTTACAGCTATCAATGATCAGCAATCGGCCAAATGTTCGAATTTTACCAAACTACAAGTTACTTTCTATAAAATAGACATTTCGAATGATAGTAAAATACTAAATTTTTTATTACATTATGAAAATAATCATGAAGTATTTTGTCCTGCATATTTTTGGTCTTGAGTAAAACTTACATACTCATATATTGTTAGGTGAAAGTAAAAACTATTAAATATTAGCACAACTTACGTACAAATCATTTGCGTGTTACTATTCATATTATTTCATACATATTTTTCACACGTATATAATAAATAATATCTAAGAATCATCATCGTTCTCTTTCCTTATTCCCATTATAAGAGGAGTGGGTACAAAATGTTTTCTTCTTTAACGCCTTTCATCAACCGTCATCTCAGTAGTCACTAATTTTTTGCTTTGTCATCTTTTACAGAATCCATCAATCTTTTCTTCTGTCTACCCTTACTAAAATATCCCTCCGCATTCATATCTAAAACTCTCATTATCGCTTCCCTTTTCATATTGTACTAAGATTTACCAAAAATACATATCATAAAGCTTACTTATGAGAGAAATAAGAAGATATATAAAATTCTGAATAATCTTTAAAGATTGCGTAAAGTCGGAGACATTTTTAATTTTTAAACTGTCCCATTAATTTAAAATCATAAATATTCTTTTAGAAAAAATAGGACTCTTAGTCCGTCTTTTGTAGGAAGCGATTTGCTTCTTCATTCATAATGCGAACTAAAAAGGAATGTGATAACTTGCCGGGATCAATAGGTATTTCCGTTCGATTTTAACGTGGACATATGTAATAAATAATAAATGAAATGACGCTGCTTTTAATTATAGACTCAGTTACTACATTGTATAAATAAGTCACTGACAGATTGTAAACTTCGTGAAGTTTAAAATCGGTTTAGACATATTATAAACTGACAAAAAAATATGAACTGATATTGGTAACGATATTCGAAAACAGTAATGGACTCCCTAATTGGATAAGAAAACTAATAATTAAGTATCGATAACATATATCAAAATCTATTCATCGGTTTAGAATAACATTAGTGACACACACGCACACAAACACACACACACACACACACACACACACACACACACACACACACACACATATATATATATATAT
>DWLR01005368.1:0-11036 GCA_018246295.1 Papilio alexanor hazarajatica
TATATATATATATATATATACGTGTGTATATATTAATACAGTGACAGATATTATTCAAATACTAGAAATAAGAACACACAAAGTAATCCAATATGTTACGGCCAAAGTTAATAAATAAAATAAAACTCCTGGGTTCTGTGATAAATTAAGAGCATAATTTCGCCAAAATGAGAGGCCAATTTGAAAAAAAAATTGAACAAGTGGAAGCAACGTATACTGTTACATTATACAATTCTGTTCCATTTAATGTATAATGTACCGCAAGCCCTTTATTGTTTATTAATTTTTAATCAATATATTAATACAAACAAACAATATCTGTACACCGGTGATAGCCCGGGTCAAAATACGAAAAATATATAAATATAGATTTTTTTGTTGGAGCAAAAAGTTTTTTTGAATACCATAAATCAGCGTAATATTTCATGACGACGCTTTCCCTAAAGTACTAAGATGCTCGATAACTTTTTGATTTGTTACTTCAACGTAAAAGTTTGAAACAGCTGTGTACTTTCCCATCAGTCCTTATCAGGGCAATCAGTATAAGTTTCTAGTACGAACCAAAGCATTACTTCATGATCTTGTAACTGCTTATATATAGAATCATTTTTCCAAACAATTACTTCGTCACATTTAGTGACTAGAAAAGTGCTGATCAATGAAGGTGGCAACTGCAAGCGATCTTTGTTTAATGTTTTGGAAACGGTTGCCTTAAAACGGTCCTTATATATTAATGTAATGCACTAATATTATGTTTACAGTATATGACGCATTTAAACTTATGAAGTTTGTTTACGTTCTTCGAATGTAAAGAAGATATGTATTGAGATATCCAAAAGTTAAAAAAAAAGTTTAATGTATTGTTTTGCTTATAAGTAAAAAGCTTATATGTCTACAGGGTCTGAAGGCTTAGACTTGATTGCAAATTCTTGAGTGCAAGGAATTTAGTATTGAAATGGAATATTTTATATAAACAACATTGCTTGTATTTTAACCTAAGAAAAAGAAAGAGAATAAACTAGTAACAATTTTATTCTCTACAAAATTATTTGAAAACATCCACAAATTTATTTACAAAATGGATTTGTGATTCCTTATTTAACATTTAATCTCTAGTCAGGTATTAATAATAATATTCTAGGACATTATTCATACGCGGCCTTCTGATCCCAAACTAAGCAGAGCTTGTGCTATGGAAACCAGATAACTGATACACTACATATATTAATAACTAGCTGTTGCCCGCGACTTCGTCCGCGTTGAATTCAATATTGATGACTCAGATATATGTATATGTAAACATATACATATATCTGCGTGAGAAACGTTCCGCGGAAATCGTATATTTTTCCAGGATAAAACCTAAGTGATGTTCCAGACTATAATCTATCTGTGTCAAATTTCGGCCAGATCTGTTCAGCTGGTGTGGAGTTACCTGTTTTTTTTTGTAATAAATACTATCCTATATCCTTCCCAATACCTAAACGAATATGTGTGCACAGTTTAATGATGATTGGTTAAATAGGTTTTACGAACCCTCCCCCCTTTTATCCCTTCAAACCTTTTTTCGCAATATAATGTAGCATATTTCCTTTCGTAAGATATATTTAAGGACCCCGTAAAGAAATTTAAGTGAAATTTAAGTTTCAGGTTCATCACTGCCAAAATATCACCTAAAATCTTAGAAGGCCATTAAAAGATATGGCCTCGATATTTGAAGTATAAGAGCTATGTGACGGTTCATATGTTGAATTATTATACAGTTGATTAAAAAACTATACAAATTTTATTTAAATCGCCTCATACTTTTAGTGAGACGGTTTTTTTATGCAATATGTGACAGACTTAAAATATTAAGACTACCCAAGGATACTTTATTATTTTTGAGGAGTAGTAAAAAACACATTTTGAAAATCCTGAAACTGGTATAAATATTAATTTTTAAATTTAACAAAATCTATTGTTTATTATTTTATGCCATCTAGCGACCTAACGAAGCAACATTGTAAAAGTTTTAAAAGCAAATTTTGCGCCTGTTTACGATAAACACGCAATTTCGTCAACGGAAACGACCATCCTAAGTAGAACCATGATCAGCCCATTAGACAATATAGACTGAAGGTCAAGTTACATTCGCAATTTTAAAATGTCTATTTTTAACTTTGTATTATCTTTGAACCATCATCATTTTATAGAATATCATATACAGTAAACTAAAGTTTCATCCCAATCAACTAAACAGTAATTTTATAGCATTTTTTCTGAAGAAATGTTTAACGTAACGCTATAAATTGATATAACTTTTATTTATGCACTGATTTAGATAAAACAAACACTAATTCTCTCGATTGAAGCTAATTACAATACAATGGTGTAAACCACATCCAAATCGGTTAAGCCGTTTCTGAGATTAGCACGCACAAACACCGATCAGTTACGATTTTTTTATATGTACAGAAATATATATTTTTCGTTTGTAACTACATACATATATAGATAATTACACTCAGACACAGGACAAACAGACATGTTCATACAAACAAATGTTTGTCCTTGGTGGGAATCAAGACCACGACATGCGGCGTAAGAGGTAAGTATCTTACCACTGCGCCAACCGATCAGTCATTAAAAATACAGACTTGGATTCAAGAGATATTTTTTCTTTAATTATTCGTTTAAATTATAAATAAAACATCGACAGACGAGAGAGAAGTGAACTCAAGCACCGGAAGCACCGACAATGGTTGTTTTTTAATGCTTTTTAGTACTTGACAAACACAAAAGCAGAAATAGAGCTTAAAAAGAAGGATCGTCCGAATATAATACTTGTACTAGTAATTTACTGAAATATAAAAAGATCATCTAATTAGATGGAACATGTTCTATCTAAAATAGGAACAAACAAGTGGTATGTTTACCAAGTCTTGCAAAGAATAATTCGAGGAATAATAAAAAAAGGGTAAGAAGTATACATTTGCGTTGTAAATATATCATTTAGTTTCGACAATAAAGGTTTAATAAAAGATGGTATGTACGTGTAAAGATAAACATTTCTTTATATAGAGCATTTCGATTTAAAAGCAACAACGTATTATTTATTTAACACTCATGTCCATAGTCCTGAGGAGTAAGCAAATTGTAATCGAACTTTAATAAGGACTAAAATCTAAACATCGGTTGGTGGTTCTGTACTTAATATCAAGCGGAAAGTGTGTTTTCTATTAAGGCGTAGCCAGTGCTACGCCGTAGAGGTCTGTAGACGCACGCTTCGCGCGAGCGAGCGCTACCAACTTTGCTACGAACTGTCGTACATTTTGCGAAGTTTTTAAATAACCTTTCTAATTTACCAAAGTGACTGGTAGTATTTTTAAAAGAAAATTATAATACCTGGTTGAATTTTGTGAACTTTGAAAATAGCATTTCTTTCTTAAAGTTTAATATTGGTGATGGAATGTTTTAAGTTTAAAGCTTACGAAGTACTTGATATTATTTATTAGGAAATACTTTAGAACTAATGCAGCTGTTTAGGAACGAAGCTCAAACTAAATCGAATAACTATGCATGTAAGTAAATTACATTTTAAATAGTACTGCCTACCTCAAGTCGGCTACCTATTAGTTTCTAAGGCTTACTGACAAGACATTGGACCTAATTAATAAGACAATAATAAAGTTTTAAATTTTTATGAGATTTCACACAAAACTAAATAATGGTGCCTATCGAATACCAGTATGTTATCTTCCAATTGAATTCTAGTCTAAATGTTGAGACTACTCTCAGGATTTAAAATATTTCTACATTTAATAATAATACCTAACCTACTTCTGCCATTTGATCTAATGTTATGTATAGTTGCTATTTTTCTTTCGCTATTTTTTTCTTACTTTTAATATTTAACTAAAAAATTAAAGAAATACTCATTCAATGTTCAGAATACAAAGACATGTGTACAAGAGGATAAACAGAACTTACAAATATCATAGACGGCATCATAACAACGCTGTATATTAACAATATCACTGTATATTATCAATATCGCTGGTGTATTAACCTTGTTAATTTATTAACCTATAGTAAATTGGAATAAATCTACCTCAAAATTTGCTTATTAAAGGATATTTGTCCATTTTAATTTATATCCTAAAGTACAAAAGAGTGTTTTCATTTACTAGAAAGTAAATTAAGAATAATTTAAGGAGCTTTTTACTTGAATGATAAAATTTCGGACAAAATAAATTAAATTTGGCAAAAAAGAAAAATGTTAAAAACTTTTCGACAATTAAAATACGCCTGTACATAATCAAAAAATCAGTCATTAATAAAGTTAAAAGTCAAAGTATATAAGATAGGCCATAAGTT
Source organism: Papilio alexanor hazarajatica (assembly GCA_018246295.1). Taxonomy (NCBI): domain Eukaryota; kingdom Metazoa; phylum Arthropoda; class Insecta; order Lepidoptera; family Papilionidae; genus Papilio; species Papilio alexanor. The sequence goes on from DWLR01005368.1 coordinate 4,360, forward strand.
AAAATGATAAATTTAATTCAACTAAAACGAGGGGTAATTCCGGATAACCAAGAAAAAAATACTGTTCTATACTTTAGGCGCGCTAAAAGAAGCAGATGTTCTTTGAAGGTTTTATCCTTTAAATAAAGCGAAGCAAACATTTGCGGCATTGTATTCAAAAACAAATTAAACATGTAAGCCAGCTTTAATGGAATATCGTATAATATATTTGTAGCATCTCCTTATATGTATTTCGGTAAGCATTATGTTTGCATGCATTTTACTGCAAAATTATGTAATAAATGTATTTTGGCAATCGATTGGTAACTTTGTATTAAAAATAGCATAGGGTGATAGATAAAAAGACACAACATCGGGCAGATTTAAATAGTTAAAAATGTAAACTTACGATTTTTTACAAAATAAGTACTTAGGCAAAAATAAATTAGGGGCATTTAGGCATTTTATTATAATAGCATAACCACGAACCATTATTTTACCTATTGTATAAAATGCTTGTAGACATAGTTAGTATTAATTTTTGAAGATTCAAAACAATCAGATAACACAGAACATGGTTACAGTTTCAACACTTCCATTCAAAATTATTGACAAGCATTTCAATTAATGTGTCTCGTTAACTATTAACCTTCAAATTCTCTATCTAGTTAGGATTAAATAAAGATAGCGACAGTTATTCGTTTGCTCTAAGAAACCTTACCATTCAAATCATCGATGGGGTAGGCTAATTTATTAAATGGCATTAATAAATCTAAGAACCATGAACGCCCGAGTTAATGAAAGAGACAAGTGAAATGCTTGTGTGGAGACAACCGCCATGTGATATGTTCAATAGGCTGTCACGCACAAACACAACGGGTCGATTATGATTATTAAGGCAGTTCATATTGTTTATTACATGCGTACACTAATGAGAATATACGTTTTTTTAAACTGTAGAAAGGACACTAACTCAAAGAATACTATTGTAATGCATATGACGACCGCACAATGTTACAATACAATGCCCCTGGATCCTATACAACATGAGTCGAGAGTGAAATACTTCTGATTTACTTCTTATGTTTTGGTCAACGGTTTGATAATTGTGCACCTTTACTTTCACACTTATAAGTTTACAGCGAAATTGTTATTACTTTGATATAAAACATTTTTTATGGTGGTTAAGTAATTAATTATTATACTACCATAATTATCTTCATCTACATAGCAGAGGATTTAAAGGTTTATTACCGCCTTTTATAAATAGCTGAAAAAGAAGAGAATGAGAAGATTCTGAGGAACTACCTCGGAATTTTAAAATATAGAGAATCGTACCACGAAATTTTATGATTTTGTGGTTCTACTTTGCTTTTTACAGTACATGAACACCTACTGTACACCTACGTCTTAGTACCGTTAACATAAAAAGAACTTAAAATATCGATGACAAGATAATGCTAAAATCTCGGCATATCAAAATGTAATGAATTCAATAAATCTTAAAATTAAGAGAATGTTTTACTTTATTGTAAACTTAAAATATTTTATTTTTATTTAATGTTAGGCTTTTGTTCTGATTTTGACAATTTAAGTTTTTTTAGAAACATCTCTCCAAATTGTTTTGTACTTGTCAAGTCAAGAAGGGTTAGGAAGTGATTAGGGGTTATGGTTATAATTATGATAAATCGTGTGAAGGTCACAGAATAGGAAAGAAATGTTCCTTTTCCCTCTATAACTCATTTATCATTCTCGACAAGTAACTTGGTAACTTGGGTAAGTTTTAATTAAGTTGTTCAACCTTCCTAATTACAGGCTGCAGCTTCAGAATTTTGACATACAGTTTAAAATGTAATACAATATTTAGGTATAGACATCTAGATTCCTTTAGAAAAAAAGTTTTATTTACGTTATTAAGAATAATGATATAATATATAAAAGCTAAGCATTATTTAAAATTGAAAAATGATCAATTGTAAAAAGTCATGTATACGAAAATTTTTATATATGACATCAGCAAGTCACTCTGTTTCCTTATTAAAAACACAAAATGTTCCATAAAACGCCTCAACTTTTTTACAATAAATTAAGAAACCAAAGGCCTATATATATATATAAACCATGAATTTCTGAATTTCAATGTTTAAACTGCGCTATTCATAACAAAATGCCCGAACCCGCAAATACTTAACAGGCTTCTTTTATAAAATAACACGATGGCCACACGTGAAATCATTGCTTAACAAGCAGTCTGCATATAAGATGACAGGCACATTTCTCGAGGCAGGTGAATGGAGCTTAACGGATATATTGTTTTCATTTTACATAAAATAGATTATGGTCTTGATTAAATTGATAATTTATATGATATATTATGTTAACGAAATTGTAGCAATAGAAAATCAATCGTCGGCCGACGAACGATCGATTCGGTTTGAATAAAATATCAAACCAAAGCAGAGTCATCGAACGGAGAGGCCAAAAATATCGCGGGTCACGAAACGCTCGTCACTGTCTACCGGAACTTTATGGCTTTCATATTTTTGAATGCTACTATAAAATTGTTATTTTTAAATTTAAGAATTTTTCAAATAAGAGTTAAACGAACAGCAGATCGTTTAACATCAAGTGATCCGACGCCCGTGAGTATCCGCAACACCAGAGGAACTGCAGACGCGTTGCCAGCTTTTAAGGCAGGCCTACGCTCTCTTCTTGGAGGCCCTAAGGCATAATGGTTTCGTAATACCGATAGAAAAAGGTCATTATTATTAAAATAATACAACTGTAAAGTTCATGCATCTTTTACGTCCTCTAAAGGGAACAGATAAATGAAACAAACAGATAAATAAACAGATATTACAAGTCCGACTGACTGTATGACACTCCAGTGAAGCATATGATGAACGTGGCCCCTACGATACTCCGGGGAAGAATACAAATCGAATGACACCTCACACTTAAAAATCGATCGTCTGTATAGTGTATACAGTGTGTTACAAAGTGAGAGTATTGTGATACAATCAATGAGAGATATCATTTTAGTTAATATCTATTTAAACAATCCTGTCTCGCATTTCATAATTGAACCTTTTAACCTTTATTTATTGTTGACATTAAAAGGTATCTCCTAAACCCAACATGAAATATCAATAACTTAAACCAGTGTTAATAACTCTATCTGAACAAATTCTGCGACTAACTTTCGTGTTTGTAGCATGGAAAGTTATAATTGAGTATACCTCGTATAACATGTGTTCAAGAGCCATCTTACGATGGCAAAAATAACCCAAGGATGTTTTCAAATTTATAAGATATGACTAGTTAATAAAGAACAAAAGTAAAGGTTATAAATATGTTTAAATAATTTCTTGTTTTTACTTGTGTAGATAAACAAGAATATAATATTTATGACATAAGTAAATCTAAGAAATATGTATGTATTTTATAAAATAGGCAAACATATCTCATCTATATAAGCAACTGTCGCGACAAGCTTTTATACAATAAAAATTGTGTATTATAGTAAATAAGAAATTGATAGGTTTGATTTTAAGTCTATTTTATTCTTTTAAAGCTATAAATAAATGCTTGTTATTAAAAATGTGTTTTTACAATTAATTTATTAATAATCGGAACAGTCGAATATACTACGTGTTAAATATCAAAGTTGCCACTTGCATGATAACGAAATGCTACATATTTAAAAAATGCACTCTGATTGATGCTCCCTAAATTGGTGTGATAAAGCTTTAGATTTTATTGCTAGAAAAACTTCAATAGTATTTCTAGCAGAGACTTTCCATTTTATTAGAGAGTATAAATTTTGTGTAGCAACAGCCGACTAGCAACTGACGAACATGAGACGAACAAATTGACTAATTTGTTCGTCTCTCGAGATGAACTTTGAATATGCCAAACAACGAAAGTGCAAGGCAAGGTTCATGAATGTTGACGATGTAGAAATATAAAATGGCCAAACGAAATTCGCTATAAATGACAGAAGTAAAAATGTTGGAAAGTGAAAGTGGCTATTGCTCGTTTTATTTTACTTTAAACGTCGTTCGTTTTTTTTTTGTCTCAAATTGTTCTTTTTATGTATAAAGAAGGGGTAATTGCATTGCACTTTGCGCCAAACTTCGTCAGAAATAAGGTGCAGTTGGCAAAGCGGGGGACAAAGGCTTGCTTTAATTAATAAAGACGTGCCAGACTTAAGTTACTTAAGACCCTGTTTGAAAGCTGTAAGCTTTAAACTTTTTGTTTTTGTAGTTAGTTGCATCAATTCAAAGGTGCCTTTGACGGAATGACGGCAATCACGCAAATGAAAAAAACATAAATTTTCACAGACACATAAGCTATAACTTATGTGTGTGTGCGTGCGGGCGTGTGTTTGTAAAACTGAGTGGCAATGTTTGTAGGAGACGTCGTAAGAAAACTTATATCGATCAAATTAATGACATCCTAAAGAAAAGCAGACATAAGGAGTATCCGCAACCTACGAGCATGTAGCGTAGATGTATGGATGTAGATGAACCGAGGGTGGTTTGAAATCCGTAATATCTGCCTACCCCTCTGGGTTACGGGCGTAAGTGTTATGTTGTATTATGGGTAATCGCTGTGGCATATTTCGTCTTTTCCTATCTTAATTTACCATCATAGTTTTTAATTTCATTATGATTAATATACTTTTCATATAAATTAATTCAGTGACATCTAAAATGTACTTCATATTGTTATAACTTCACTGCCCTGCAATGTAGTTTATTTTAAATATTCTATCAAAATACAGCTTTTAATTCACCTTTTGATTTACTCCACAAGCCTTGTGCTCAATAAACAAATTTTTGAAATTGGTAGAAGAATTAATATTTATGATATTTTTAACCCAACCATTTACAATTTTTTTTATAGAATAAGCTCGCTAAGATCGCTTAACATTAAGTGAACCGACGCCCATGGACATCCGCAACACCAGAGAAACTGCAAATGCATTGCCGGTCTTTAAGGAAGAAGTACACTCTCTTCTTGAAGGCCCTTAAATCGTATCGATTTGGAAATACCACTGGAGACAGATCATTCCACAACGCGGCTGCGGAAACCCTGCGGCAGGAATTGTTCCAAACAATTCTTCGGAACACTCCCCATAGAACAGATGGTAGAAAATGCAAAGAGAAGCGACGTCTCTCCGCAATGCCAGAAAATGAAGTCGATCAGTAAGAGCCTCGGTCGTTGACCGTTCGAGTTGCTCTTCGTATGCGGTCAAATGGAAGAAGTTGGTATTATAGGGCACCAGCCCAGAGATGCGAGCAGTATTCCTTGTGAGGCCGAACTTGCGATTTATGTAGAGCTTATTTACTTACTTTTACTTATCCAGTTGAAGACATAATATGACAATAATTTATAAAATAAAAATAAAGTTAATTCCAATATTACACAACTTAACACAAAATATAGATTATATAAAAGTATCCATACTTTAAATCCCGTCATAAATCCGACAGTTTGCTTTGAAGCCGGAAATCCTTTTCCGTTTGCCACTCTTTCATAAAAAAGTACATATTTACTTACATTATACACATTACATTACAACTGTGCCTAATGTGTTTGTAAAACATTATTGTAACACACACTCCAAAAATAAGGTCTAGTTTAAACAACATCTAATTAAGCTTTGTCGACATTTTCCAAAAGCCCTGGATCGAAAGCGGTCGCTGATCGACGTAACTCAATTAACCTGAATAGATAACGTAATACTGTAGATGATATGGTCCACATGGGACACTAGGATTTTAGTAATTTAATGAATACTTCATAAATATTTTTGTTTGAGTGAATACTGAAGAAAGAAAGTTAATTGACATCATAGAGCAATGTACAGGAAAAATGTTGGGACACCATACGACACGACGATCTCAAATATAGAAGGCGAAATAAAAGGGAAGAGGAACAGAGAAGGTCGAGAAGATCGTTCATGCAACAAATTATGGAGAAAATAGACGTCTTACCGCATGAGAAGGTCGAGAAAAGAGACCAGGTAACTTGCTTGAAAAAATTTGAATTGGAATTGAAATTGTTAAATTAATAAAAACAATATTGAGAGTACTCATAACCAACGAGCAAATATGCGTAGATGTATGGACGTAGAAAAAAACAAAAGAGGTGGAATGATAGTCTAATTAAAATTCGTAATCTCGGCCTACACATTTGTTTTATAAACGTGTTTATTTAAACACGTTATCTCTGCTTACCTTACCTATGACCGCGGCAGAAAAGACTATGCCTAGTAAAGCTAGCAGTAAACATTAATAGCTGTTTGTATAAGAATATTGTTCGAAATATGCAAAATCTGGAAATGGCCAGATACCTCCGCTATTACCGTAGCATACAAACAATGACACAGATATGACGAAAGACATTTACTGCTAGTACAGGCCAAGTACAAAACAGGTGGTGTTTATTTTAGTTGTCATATTTTACTCGGCTTCATTTATTGAGAGCTTTTAGCATTAAATTGATTTATTGTAGTTATTTCAATTTATTTGTCTTTGTAATTCTTTTACTTTTAAAAACAAACACAGGAAATTTATTAACTTGCCTACAAAAAATATTACGCACGCTACGTTTTAAGTACAGGGTGGGCCAAAAATTTTTGCAAATAGCAACACTTGATTTCTCCAAAACCGTGAGAGTAAGGGGCGCGC
>DWLR01005369.1:0-11036 GCA_018246295.1 Papilio alexanor hazarajatica
AAATAATTGTATTTAGTTCTCTAAAAAATAAAATAATCTTGTACTGTGAGATGGCGGGTTTATTAGTTGCCAACCTAGTAAACAAAATGTTAATTTATTAGTCTTCTAATCAACAAGCAATTTTTTCTCCTTAGTAGATACTAATACGTGTGATATCGAATGAACGAGAATAACAGACGGAGAACGTTATTGGCGTTTCGCGTGTCCACCGTATCAACAATATACGACGACGGCACGACAATGGGAAATCAAATCATATTTCACGGAATATTTTTCATTATATACATACAGATTCATTTAAAAATACAGCTATGTATTAGGAGGAAGGAAAAGTTCTGTCTTTTATAGTTCTGTATTTTTAGTACTTTTAAATTTGTATGCAAAAGATGACATCATTTTTAATTATTAGTTACAATTATCTAACCCTTAAATAGAAGTGTGTTTTGGAAGCAAAGTTTTCTTTCACTGTCATCTGGACACCTTCGAAATCAATATGTTTATTTCCATGTTCCAAGTTTTGCTGCGATTGAAAAGACGATAGTGAGATGGTGCAATAGCTGGAGAATATGCTCACAGAGGCAAAGTAATCTCAAACATTAAATGCCGCGTATATTCGAAAGTCGTTTATTGTTAACTCATTATAAAAGTAGTTTTTAATTCTGACGCGACCTTTACAGCTACTTTTAAAGAAGTTCAGGCTAAAAGCATCTACCACTCCCTTAACTAAATAGTAACTTGGTAGATTTAAGGAGGTACTTCTATTTCAGGATGACATCGATCAAAAGCAATAAAAAAACTAAAAAATTTATATGCATAAGTTTTACAGCTTAAACATTCTATAAGATTGAGGTCTTTCCTGTATCGAACAGGCCTCTCTCAGGAGATTCGATTAATTATATTTTATATTTTTATATTTTTACTTTAAACTTTCATAAATCGTTTTTGTTCTGTAAATCGTTAGTGTTGTTATTAATTAATATTATAATATTATATATCTGTATTTATAATAGATTATAAGTGAACGGTTGACGTTCAAAATCGGCGGCTACGAAGGCGGAGGTGGAATCCATCGATATGGCGGAATGGACGAAAGAGGCACAAACCTAGTGGAGATACATATTAAGGTTAGACTGCAGTTACCTAGTTACTACCAGACATAGTGGGGTAATAAGAATGGCGGTGAAAGAGACCTTGGTTCAACGGCAGCTTCTCAGTCCTCTAGGAAAGGCATTGTCTTGACGTCAGGCGGTAGCCGGTCGTAAAATTATAGCCAATACATTTTCTCCGTATATATAAAGTAAAACATCGTAGCTTTTCTGCATAACAGTTTTGTTGTTGTAAAGGTTTCTAGTGTATACGCTCGGATATGTTTCGGATAAGCCATTAAGGATATAAACAAATTTCAGGTTCAATTTACAGTTGGCGCGAGTGACATAAAGCCAAGGCCACACTGGGTGGCGGGCGGCGGGCGGCACGTGCAAACATCCCGTGTGTACACGCTATCACCACAGGTGACCGGGGGGTGGGGAAGAGGAAGGGGAGAAGCCGACCTTCTACTATTTGCTAAGGGATACATTTTACTAGTGTTATTTGTTAGACTGTCTTATTGATGTATATCAAAAGTGTTTGATGTCATATTTGATTTCAGCATATGCTAACCATTTTTGAGTGGGCCATGAAAGTACAGTGGTCATGATGATCCTAAATATTCGCTTATTTTAATACTATAAATACCACTTCCTTATGCTAAATAAAAGTTCGACGTTGGACGACCCTACCTATTGACACTCACTATAAACATGTCATACGTTTTAAGCATACTGAGGCGAATAGAGTAGCAACCCGCATCCGTTATTATCTGAGAATATTAATTATTTAGTATGCCACGGCATAAGATCTGGAAATAAAAAATAGTTATTTTTTATAGTTATTTTTTATATTTATTAGTTAGTTATATTACGTCACTAATAAACGTGATCGAAATTGATTTCATTTTAATATAACTACATACTCAAATAATGACATAATATGTAATGTCTAGTATGCTTCAAGTAAAGTAATGTCTTTTATGACCTTAATTCATTAATTGCGAATAAATGTATACTTAAAACTAGTGCACTTAAGTGTAGACTAAATGTTATATTTATTTGCTAACTATATACAAGTTAAAAAAAGCAAAGTTAACGCTAAATCCTAGGATATGAGCGCGCCATTACATTCCTATTCACCTCTCTATGGCGTCATCTAACCATCAGAGAACTCATTTATGTGGCGCGCTGGCTTCCTTTTTAAAAAATATACAATAAGTTTAGACCTAGATATATTTAATGCAACAACTAATTTTGCATTTTGTCGTAATTGTGTATGTAATGAAAAACATTAAAAGAAATTGTTATTAATTACGTTAAACCACTTTTGGACCTTGTAACACGTTTTAGACTTTTTGTTTTATCTGCTCACACAATAATATAAATTTTATGTAAAAGTAAACCATTCCTAATGAATGAACGAACGAACGAGCGAACGAACGACACAACTAACGAACGAACGAACTAACGAATGAGCGAGCGACCGAACGAACGAACGAGCGACCGAACGAACGAACGACCGACCGAACGAACGAAAGAACGAACGAATGGATGGATGGATGAATGAATGAATGTTCGAATGATCGAATGATGGCAGGCAGGCAGGCAGGCAGAATATACTATATAATATAATATACTAAAAAAAGGAGTTATGAGGAGTATCTGAGGCCGTATGGCGTAGGCGTATGGGCGAAGAACAAGCTCGAAAATCTGCCTACTCCGTGCTCCATGACATGCACGCTGTTCTAAATCAAAACCTTAAGTCTGGAACAAGCAAACACCACTTACAATAAAAGGTGGGCTGGCACCATTTTTTTTTAATCGAAAGTGTTGTTATTTTGTGGAATTGTCAGATAGCTGATATCAGAAAATATTTTTGTACGTGTACGTTTATAAGTGTACGAATTTTAGCGTATAAGGGGGGGGGGGTGACCTTTGTTTACAAAGTTAGGTTTTGAGCAGAGTATAGATGCTAGACAGCGGTCCGACACGCGGCGGCGTGCTTGCGGCCAATCAGTCCGCAGTCCTTCGGCTTCTGTTTATTTGCATCTTTAATGAACACAATATGCGTTTTGAAAATTCTCACTGCTTTTTTATGTACTCACTATCTCCATTGGTTTTAAATGTAACCACATCATATAAAACTTGTAACTTGTCCTAACTAGACGCATTATAAACAAAAACTTTATTTTAATGAAAAACATATCCACATAAACATTACACATACTACCAAAGTGTGGTATGGTAACTATTTTGTATTTATTTATACTTAAAATAGTTCACTATTTTAAGTATAAATAAATACAAAATATATTTATTATTTAATAATAAGGAGATAAGGGAATCTAATCACAAAATTTTTGCACATGTTGTTCTACCTTTCGATATTCCGGTTCCGGTTTAAAATTAGTGCGCAGGAACATGAAGTTGCGTTTTTTTAAACTTTCTTTTTTATTGCCATACAAAACCGATACGCTCACTTCAGGCAAGCAAGACCAAAAGCGACTCTGTATCGTTTGAAATTAATTATCTCGGGAACGGAACGGTTCTTGTGATTGTGTTAGGCGAAAAGAGAACTCCCCCCTCCCCCTCTCTTACAAACCACCGTGCCCCTAAATCTGCCTTACTTGATCTTTTGATATTTTGACAGCCCTATAGATATTGTACTTTGCTCCCAGCTCTATGACAACAAGACCCCATGACAACAAGAGACCTTTGTCGGGTCTAATCTTAGCATTCTCAAAGTTTTCTTGTTCTAAATATAGCTCGCTTATCTGTCCTTCAGCATATCGCAATGTTTTAATCAATTATAGCAAGCAATAAAAAATATGTCAGAAAAGATGGAAACTTACAACTGAGTTGTTGTTTTTTTACTCTTGTTTTATGGCATATATTCATTATTGTTGAGTTACAAATGGTTTAGGCGACCCAATTCTTTAGTCAATTCGTTACCTAAACAAACCATCACATTTTCTTTTATGGTCACATTCATTTTGTAGCACTAGGCACTAGACACGTCAGCAACTATTGCCCACATATTCCCACACGATATTTAAGATTAAATAAACAAATTGAAACTACTGCTTGCTTAATCAATAAATATAACATTATTAAATGTCATCACGTGTTATAAAATTTACTTACGTAAAATAAAATCATCGTAATCAGAACAATAAGTTTTATTGTGTTATTCACTTGGTTTGGGCAAAGTAATGTCGGTGCAATGCACCTGTTAGGTCACAGCAGAACAGCAGCGAGGGTCAGCGGACGGATATCGCAGCAAAACTAAAAACAGCTCACTACTAAATTATTATCAACTGTTCAGGTAGGTAGCACGTGAAACTAATCGAAGAATTAAAAGACAAGAAACAACAAACAAGAGGAAAAAATTAGTATTTACATTGTGCATTTAAAATGCCCACCATACTGAATTGCTCTCTGCAAAAATAGGAATTTGGTCGACTATATCTGAGATCTTAAGAGTTCATCGGTTTAGTTTACAAGGTGTACAGTTGAATGCAATTCTGTCAACCTTGTTTCATCGTAGATGGTCTTAATATATGCAACAACTATAAACAAGCATCAGGTGACATGCAAATATTGGCATTATATTAATAACTTTGCATATAATATATTTACTAGCGACGCGATACGGAGGAATACTGAAATTTTGTTTACTGAACACACCGTTTAATCCCTGCGCAAACTCTGAAGATATTACGTGTATATATTAGTAGAGGCGCAATCTATACCTGCTACTGCCACTGTGCCGTAATAATGTTAGTTCATTGTGGCAGAGCTCGAAAGTTACATCTCGTTCGGTTGGGATCGAGTTGGTAGAGGCTGACCGTCAGCGAGATGGTGACCACCACAAATGACACCGCGGCCTCCGCGGCCAAGGAGGAGATACCACATGACCACTTATTCAAAGTCACCGGACTGTCTTCCACAAATTTGGAAAAGATGGCGCAGGGTAAGTGTTGTTCAAATAATTTTTTTATTTTTTATTTATGTAATATATTCGTTACGCACGGAAGTAATTAAAGAGATAATTTCCTTCCACGAGACATTTTCTTAGACTCACAACAAAGAATAACTGCTTGAGTACAATCACTATAAATTTTATACAGTTTTTCTACAATATATCTACGTTTCAATTCATCGTTAATGATAATAATGACAAATATACAGTAACAGCACATAAATGCACTTGTTTTTTTTTCTTATGTGGTCCTAAATATGATGGTGCCCTAACCATGTGTTTCTCGCTTCATACATCGATAACCAATTATGTCCCGATAACAACATTTCAATAACAACACACAAATTTTGTCAACTGGTAATCGAAGGCAAAACTTGCTGCATAATAAAATGTCCTGCCACTGTATAACAGCTCTAACATTAGCAATCTAAAATTAAAAAATAAATAAAAAATATGTCTATTGCCAGAGTTAAAATTATTATTTTTTTTGTCTTTATTATAATTTTTACACCGTAGTCTATAATACTAAAATATTATTTAAGTAGCGTATAGTTTATAGAAATCTGTACTTGGTTGAGGTGATCTAAGTAATTGAATTCTTTGATACTTTTGTGATCGTATCGAGTTTGCGTCACGTCATACGCAGGCTGTGTGGCGTCACCTCACTCACTGCAAGATATTTGTTCAAGCCTAAGATACGCTGCCTAGACAAAATCAACTTGTCTGTCACTTTAGTGTAAATAGCCAAATATTACAATATAGTTTGCACAGACATTGTGAATAAATCTTGATAATTTTAACCGACGTCCAATAATATGCCCAGGTCTGTTCTTTCTCATTGTTACCCACCATCACTGTCCCCGCTCACCGCTTCGAATTTTTGGTAATTTACCATATCATGTCAAGAAAAAGCAAATTGTATTATTTCGATTTACTATGCCGTCCAGGTTTGTTATATGATGTCATTTCTTCCATTACTGGTGGGCTGCCGAAATGTGCAGTAACTGCAAATTTGCACCTTAAGACGATATTCAACGATTTGAGATTGACGCTTTTAAATACACCATATCTAGTTAATTCCAATAATTAACGTACATATCGTATGCCGCATTTTATCTCTGAAATAATTTAAATTTATTTATGAAGTAATGGAAGGCAGCGGGACCATGTTAAGTAATCATTAATCCACAAATCGTTTCCTAGTTTAATTAAGGAACCAAGGTATGTACAAACTTTTCCGCTTCTTTCTTCGATTCATTACAACCAATTGTTTGATTTAAAACGACTCAAAGACGGCTTACTGATGTCAGGAGTTTAGAAGAACATATGAAGATGTTTACATATATTAACGTCTATTTTGTATATAACGACTAGTTATAAAAGCATCTTTTTGTTGCTCACTGGCACATTTCTTAACCTGCCGGTTTTCGATATTGAAGATTAATTTTAGAATTAATTTATTACATGGTGCATTAATCTTTGGAAAACAAAAACATCCTGAGGAAAATTCATTTCTAAGAATAACAAATAACAACTTGATTATGGTAGATTACAATATACTTTATATTGAAAACAGTCAGTTTTTGCGTACAAACTCAGAAATTGTAATTTTTTTAAATGTCACATTATCAAAACAAATTCGGTAGTTAATACAATCGTAGGCAGTCCTGCTATGTACATTTCTTCACATAATACTATATAACTACTAATAATAAAAATAACACCAAAACCAGAGATATCAGAGCAAGTTGTTTATTAAAAACTGACCGTCGAGTGCGTTACGAATTTCTCTCGATCGAAAGTGCGATTTATTCACCAATATATTCCCGAATCAAAGCGAAAACATTCCAACAATAACAGCGCGAGATGAAAACAAAATACGTCTCAGCGCGGTCTGCCGCCGCGCGAAGCTGTTGGAATGTGGCCAAGACTATAGCCACGGTCCTGTGAGATGTCGTATCACTCGGCCTACTCGAACCTTAGTCTACTCGTGCATGGAAACGTGGTCTCCGGTCTCCGGTCTTTTTTGTTATAGTTTATATAACTTTATATTTTTTGGGTGCGTTAGGGTAAAAAGGACCGTAGCGAAATTTCTGATGCTACGAAATGCGCGCGCCCATCGAGACAGAAATTTCACAGGATGAATATAGCTGCGAATGTAAAATGATTATACTGCACATAGGCACACTTCTATCCTAACGAGCCAACGTAGTAGTGGGGTAGAGGATACTGTTTTTATTAATTTCAATATCGTATATTGTTTGACTGTTCTCATTAAGACGTACCGAGCATTTTTTTTTATATTTGAGCATCATACCAGGCTTATAGATTAATATCAAGAGGTGCATCACTATTATCACAGTTTAATGTGTGTTCGTTTGTACCGAGTAGTATTTATAGTTGACGAAATGTGCGACCTTGTTTCCATTGTAAAACTAAGAAGTATGATATCACTACGTAGGGAAAGTGCGTCAAAGCTTTTAATTGACTATTTACTAAAATTTATAGCTACATCCTAATAATTTTATGCACAAGAAATTAATACTCAAATCGCTGCGTATTATCGTAGTTTGTGAGATATTATCTACGTTAATATATAATTAATTAAATTATTTTTTTAGGTATTTTCGATTAAAAAATTGTTTTTCTCTGGTATTTGTATAAAACATAATTTTAGTAACGTTTAGAAAAACCAATAACTTTTGCTACCTCTGTTTATGCCTATTGCGTTAAAAAATTAAAGCATATTTTTGCTTTATAACACAGCACCCACCTGGGTACCTTCGCCGACGTTTCATATATTTTTAGCCTGTTCCAGATACAGTAATCTCGACATCTGCATTTCAAAGTTATTACATATTTGACGATTCTTTTAATCACCAAGTGGCACAAATAATGTTAAATGTTCAGATTAACTGCGTCACAATTTATAAATAAGTAACGTTTTTTGTAAACTTTAGTAAGTTTTCATTCAAATACACAATTATTAATTTTACTCTTACTCTAAATAAGGCAGCTATAGATAATCAAAATAAATTAATTGATAATACTGTTTGTATTCCAAAAATGATTTATTTTGATTATCTATAACTGCAACTACAAACTGATTATCTATAACAACGAATGTAATAAAATACATAATTGTGATTACCATCACTTTGTTGCAGAAACGGCGGCAGACTTCGAGGCGGCGATCGCGGCGACGGGGTACGGCGGCTTCAACGTTGCATTGCTGCTGTGCACGCTGCCCGCCTTCTGGAGCGCCGTCTCCGTCACCAGCTCCGTGTCCTACATCTTCACCCGCGCGCAGTGCGACATGCACCTCAGCCTGCTAGACATGGGCACAGTCAACGCGATCACATACGGAGGTCACATCATTTTCCGTTTTACTCACCTCCTTAGGATCGTAGCGTCATTTGAAATAGCCTTAACCTACCTTCTTTAATAAATGGACTGTCAAATACAAAATGTCATTCAAAGCCGATTGGTGGTTCCAGAGATTCGGGTAAGTAAACAAACTATTCAGGTTTTTTAATTAGTATAGAATAATGTTGAGTTTGTAATGTGAACTACAATAGCTTGTCATTTTGATCAGTTGACGAAGAGCTTTGACAAACAAAAACCGAAAGTCGGATCCACTTTCAGAGGTTCATCAACTTTTTAATGTCTCGTCTCTTATAACATAAGATACTTATGTACCTTATAAAAGCCTTGGCAAAACTGAACATTCGGACGTGCAAATATTGACTCTGCTTATCTGGTTTCACACAGCGCGTGTGAAGTGACCGCGCGGTATCCCTCGGCACACATGTCGTCTAATAGCGTACTGAACAGCTTTCTGACGCACCTTTGCGAAAACAACCGGTACAGCGCAGTTTCCGATATAACTAGCATAAGTAAAGATTTAATTGTTTTATTCATTCGATTGATTTTTTGCATCAAAGAATGTTGAATTGTTTTTAGAGATAAATGCGCAAACGTTTAACCATAAATAAATGACCATCGCAAATTATAAACATCCGCAACAAATGCAGAAGCATAAAATATCTCTACGTTGCTCCTGTCTTATTTGCTGTATTTGAATATTAAATCTTGTAGGATTAAATTGTTTACAGTTCCATTAGATAATAACAAAATAATAACATGAACTATTTCTTCTTTAGGTCATCTATTTTTCTTTCAAGGATGACACAGTCTATTTCTTCTCCAGGTATAATATCGTCTATTTCTCCATCAGGTATGATATCATCGGCGCTGGTGTGGGGCTTCCTATCGGACACGCTGGGCCGCCGCCAGATCCTAGCCTGGGGTTTCTTCTGCTCCGGCCTGTTCGAGATCGCCGCCGCCATGAGCCAAAACTTCACCATGCTGCTCGTCACGAGATTCGCCAGTGGATTCTTGTTAGTGTTGCCATCAAATTGTTAAAAAATTCCTACAGCCAAACAAAGGTTCCCGAGAATATTTGTCAGTCTGTATCAGATCCCTGGTAGACCATTGTCTCATCATATACAGGCCTCCGATCGCCGTATCTATTGTCAGTGTCATTTCGTGACAAGTTGTATAGAGGTATTGCGATAGGACCACATCTTGTCACGACTGGAATCTTCGGAATAGGAACTGCAAATTCAATTTCTGGCCTGTACTTCACAATGTTTGTGTGACAGATTCAACGGTCCGTTCGCGGTGCTGATTTCGTACATCGCGGAGCTGCACCGCACGGACCTGCGCGCGCGCGTCATCTTGCTCACCAGCCTGTTCTACACCATCGCCAACACCACGCTGCCGCTGCTCGCCTGGGCCATACTCACCAACAACTGGGACTTTTATCTCTTCGGCGATAGATTCGGTCAGTACCACAAAAATAAATGACCACTTAATATTACCTTTCTTTCTTCGACTGCCTCAGCCTCTAAGGCTGGCTGCTGCCTTCACACTCTGCTACTGCTGCATTCACTTTCACATATAAAAAAAATCTTACATTAAAATTTGTATGATAAAGAGAACGCTTCGATGTTACTTTTTGTTTAAACACATTTTGTTGAAACCTACGTTGGTTCTGTGAGTTTTACGAGCACCCTGGCCCTCGACAGTGATCCACTCGTGGAACCTGTTCCTTTTGGCAACGGCGATGGTGCCTCTGCTGACGGGGCTGGCCTTCCTGTGCCTGCCTGAGAGCCCTAAGTTCCTCATGTCCAGGGGACGCAACGCCGAAGCCTTGGAGATTTTTAGGAAAATATATAAAATGAATACCGGTAACTCTAAGGAACAATTTCCAGTAAGTGCCACCAGTAAAATACAAAAGTAACTAATATTAAATCAATCATGACTTGTCTGTAATAAGGTAGCAATTACTATGCGGTTATTACCCTACCTTTACCTTTTCATATCAGCCTATTCCATATTTTAAATGTGACAGGAAGTGAGCGTGTTATATTTCAGAACGTGACCAAGTAGGTACAATCATTAAAAAAAAAAGTCGATCAATTTTGTCTCAACATTTAACCTACTTTACAAAAAGTTAAACAGATGTATGGATCCAAGTGTGCATAATAACTTTGTTATTATACACAGAAATCATTTCTTTGTCTTATCTTCTTTTCATAGTTTTTTTGACGTTACGTCTAAAGATGTCGCTTTCAGGTAACAAGATTAGTAGAGGAAAGGTCGCAAGAGCAGGGACGCGGGGTGGCGGCGCTGAGGGGCGGCGTAGCGCAGCTGGCTCCTCTCTTCCGCCCTCCACATGCCCCCTGGCTGCTCCTCATGTGCGCCATACACATCGGGTGCATGTTCGGGTAGGCTAAAATTTTCGCTGACAAATTTCTTTACTACTAAAATACAGATTGCAAAGCACAAGTAAATAGATTATTTGTGCTCTGCAGCTGATGTGGGGGATGCAACGAGTCTATGTTTACTATATGTATATATATGTGTGTATATATATATATATATATATATATATATATATA
>DWLR01005370.1:0-11033 GCA_018246295.1 Papilio alexanor hazarajatica
GTCTTGGGTGGGAATCGAACCCACGACCTACGGCGCAGAAGGCAAGTGTCTTGCCACTGCGCCAACCGGTCAGTCATTTTCAACCATTATCACAATATTAATGCCGCCAACGCCGCGTACGTAAGTCCTTTATTAAAAGCTAGATACTGTACAAAGTACGAGTACATTGTTGAATTTCACGAAGAAAAACCTTTGGATATACCTAGTTACAAAAATAAGTTCATCATTCCTTTAATATGGGAGTGGAATCTTGGTAATGAGGCCTTTTTTATTATTATACTTACGAAAAATAATTTGAATAAGTTAAGTAAGATTAGTAGTAAACTTAAGTAATTTTAATGTATGTATATGTCATCTATTTTAATGTACTTTCTTTTCAGAGGTTAACAAAATAAGAAGCTAATTTCCTTATTTTTGGCTAAATCAATAACAATTACAGTTCCAGATTTGTTTGTTGATAAATTCTGGCTCTGATTAATTTTAAATTATATAGTGTATATAATTTAAAATTAATCATGAGAATTACATTCGACAAATAGAAATTCACCAATGGCATTTAGATATCTACTAATTAAATGATAACAACATTTAATAGAATGTTAATTAGACGTACAATTTTTTTTTAATATAACTACACGTTTTACGTTAAGGTACGACGCGGATGACATTTTGTTATATTGAGACGGATTCAAATAAGTATAATAATTTTCCAAGAATGCAGATTTATTCATAATTGATGTGAAAATATTTGAAAATTTAATTATTCACATTCGCTTGTAGGTAATTAATAAAACAATAAATATTTATCGCAGGTATGGCAACACTTGATACTGGTATCGATTGCCAGCATGAGGCGTGTTGACTGCAGCGCGATATCGGCCACCCAGGTAGGAGGTAATCATGCGCAAGTTTCACGTCCCGTGTCACACATATGTTGGCTGCGCAAACGACCTCGTGCGATACCCGTGGGTCCCTAATCTTTATAACTCTAAGCAGAGTAAAAAGTGCATCATGAGGCAAATGAATGAATAAAATATTCCCATGCAGTTTCATGTAGTTGCCAACAAAACAATGCAATGGAACTTTAGATCGCTAATGAACACTTTTTAACAGATATCACAATTTCCGAATTCGGCATCTCGCTCATTAGACGAATCGAAGAAAACTTCTACTTCACGCCTGTCTTCTGTGAGGTCGTCACCGGTTGAGCGGGCCATTAGTGCAAAACAACACATGTTGTTGTTTTGCAGACTCTACCACTGTTAAAGAGCTTTTTAAGATATTTTTATAAAGACTGGTTTTATCGGTATATATTAATGAAATATTTACATCAATTGACATCATGCACCCTCCGCCATACCCTTCTCTATATCATAAATCAGTCTACCGTTATTATGAATTTTTTAGAAATTATTCCTTATTATTCCATTATTATTTCCATTATTATTCCATTACATATGTACATACATTACATACATACGAACGAACTTAATAAAGGCGTTTTATAAATAGCAGAATTGAGGGCCTTATTTTCTCAATGTATCCCACAGCTCCACAACTATGTTATTCCTGCCTATCACAGTAGGGAAGAGGCTTGCTTATGTACAGTTCAATGATTTCTTAAATAGAAGCCAAAGTAACATAAGCTACGGATGCTGTAGGACTTTGTAAAAAGCCTTGCGTTCGGAGGCGTGTGAAATTTTTTGCGAGTACGTTTGCACCGCGTGCGAACCTTCCTGCAGGCTGCGCGCCTCGGAACCTCTCGGCTCAGTGGGCAGTGATGCCTACTTGCCTGGTGTACCTCCCACGAAGCCTGGATACCAATATATGCGTGTGAATAATAGATATACATTTGTAAATTACACGTAAATATAGACATTCTAAAATGATTTATAAGATGTATAAAAATATCATATGATGATTTTCATCATTATAAATCTTAGTCAATTAAGTTCAAAATAAGGTTTAGACAAAGCATACATGTTATTTATTTAAAAAAAAAAGAAGTGGGCAAACGAGCAACAAGTTGCCTATAGTTAAGTTATCACCACCAAGAACATAAATAACACCAGAGAAACTGCAGATACGCTGCCCATCTTTAATGAAGGAGTACGATCTCTTCTTAAAGGACTCTAAGCCTTATTGGTTTGGAACCAAGCCAATACTGGTTGATAGAAGAAGAAGGAGAGCTTTATAATTTTGAACGAATTTCTAAAATCGGTTGAATAGTTTTTGGGTTTGTCCGGAGCAGACAAATCTAAAAATTTTTCTTTATAATATTAATATAAGTATGTGAGATTATTTCTCTTGTTTATAGGCTTTTTTTAAATATGTATTCGTATGAGAATAAGTAAAAAACAGTTATTTAACATTCAAACGTTAGTTAAAGTATAGGAATAACGATTTTAAAGGCTTACATGCTGACCAAAGTAGACATGGAACAAAATCGATCGGAAGCTCCCACCTGCGCTCGGAAACGGAAGTGTCGGGTGTCTTGTCCGGCCGTAACCGGAGCACGCGGAGGACGCCCTCTGACATAACGTCACACGTCCCGTTGGATCGCCGGGACGCTTTTTATGCGAAACATATCGAATTACTTGGATTAGACATAGTGTACCTAAATCGACTTTGAATTTTATTCAACGTTTCGATGTAAAGAAAAAAAAAACAAAAAAGAATACCCGTATACGACAAGTATGTATGCATAAATGTATCGACATAATCTCTGCCTACCTCTCTGTTACGGGAAGACTGATGAATAAACTTAAACAACATTAAAAGTGGAAATACAAAAAGCTATCTATTATTTTCTCATCCACTATGTAAACAGATAAAATGATGAAACAAAAAACAAGATCAAAGTTTTCGCAAACTTCATCCCCATGCAAATGATCGTTCGACCTTAAAATCGTTCAAAATAAACACTTTACACCTGTGTTTGCCCTCGAGCTAAACGGCAAGTGTGGACTACTTGTGGGGTAGCACCTATTGTGATTACATTGGACAGGTATGGTTTTTAATCATTGTTTGCTCTTGGGATGAGTGATAACATAGGGGAGTTTTTTTTTTCAAACATAATTAAGTGTGCTCAATCACTTGTCCCACTTAGGAGTGTGATTTGTGTTTGCGAAACCAATAAAATATTAAACTTTAACGTTTGTATTGTTTAGACGACAAATCAGTTAACACCCTCAGCGCCAGACCCTAAGTGACCGTTTAAAAAAAATACAATTATTTTTTGTTCCGAAATGTTTAAAACTACATAATAATCATAAATTGTTTTTCACCCCCTTTTTCCCCCTTTTTCTTTTATTTTTGTGTAATAGATGTGTAGAAAACGTGTTCCTAAAGGATACACGGCGCGTTTACTAAGTAGAAACATGTGTATACTTTTGAATACACAGTGTTCCAGACATTGTGTGACAAAAAGATACACATGGCGCTTAAGGTGTTAATAATGCAACTCCAGTTTCTTATCAAAATTTATATTGTAGTATATTAAAATAAATAACCAAACAAATGATGTCTTTGACTTTATATATCTTAACAGCCGACGAAATCGCAAAGTCATTACACGATTAGAATATTTTTACTGCTTATACTTATGAAGGGACTTAATTTTTTCTCTGATTAATGTTGCGCTTTTGCCTTGAACTTTCTAAAGCAGCCATGAGTTCAAGAGTCTATGTCTTACAACAACTGAAATGTCATTTTCATCGTGCTTGAAGGAAAACCTATCGCAGATTTGTGCGACATCGCCTACGCGTAAGTTGAAGTAGACAGAAAAAAAATGCTGCATTATACAATAAATGTGCCGTTGTTACAAACTTTGTTTAATCATTTGCCTAGCTTTTTATAACAATAAATACGTTAGCGTAGCAATCTTTTGTTTTATCTATAGATTAATAAAGTTTTATGATTTCAAAACATTATAAACAATTTTCCAAGTATTTTTCATACTGGCTGATTACTTACTATATGTGTGGTTTGTAATTTCTACGACGCATTACAAATGTCCCCTTACCCCGTATTTAAATAGACAACAATTCATCAGAGTGGTTCTCATCAAAAACAATAACATTTTAACAGATTGCTGGCTCCCTGTAAAACGATACGCCTCAATCGGAAACGTAAATAAAAGATAATGTGTGTAATTCAATATTTTATTGCGGATTCGCAAGTTATCTTTGCGGATGCTCGCGATTGATTCGGATTTAATCTTTAAAGGAGGGGAATGAGAGACGCGTGGCGCGCGCGTGTCTTGGCAGATTACAGCCATGTTTCTGTTCTTTTTATAAGGTTTGTACATACAAAAATTTATTTTATTCCAATGGTGTTGTATGTATTGTATTTAATACAATATTATTTTTAATACATTTTTATATGTTTACAATTTTATGTATTTTACGAACGGAGAAAAAAACAATACCTACTTAATATGACTTTTCGCCAGGAAAGTTGCCAGCGCGTTGCCAGCGTTTATGAATTTAGAAGGGAAATGAGAGAAATGAGCTTAACTTACCATGGCGAAACGTATTTATAAAAAATATTACTAATTATGACCCATACGTGCGAAAGTTTTTATTACTATGGGCTCTTCACCAGTCACCACGTATTCTTAAATATTAGTCCCAATGTGTACTTATTCCAGGATATGCGACTGCTGACTTCTAGTATTCCTTAAACGTTACATATAAAATACATTCATTTATCGATAATTATAAATATGAAATGTAGAAATATGTCTAAACTGTTCTAGTGTATGAGTATCCACTAATAGAAATTGTTACCTCATTCATTCATAGCTTACCTTAAAAAAAAGTTACTATACATTATTTTGTTCCTACGTTTTATTTAGATTTACTATAGAAGACTTAAATCGTCGAATTAATTTTTGGCTCAAGCTTTTTTTTATTGACTTTATAGTATATTTTTAGAGCAATATCAAACATTTTATCCGGGTTTCTATCCCTCGCTTTGTGGACGCCTCGATGTGGACTACAGGACAATTTTTAACAATACAATATTGTAAAATAATTAGCTAGTGCATACGCACCCTTAAGCCACAAAGTGAAGTGGGAGTATTAAATACCGGTAATCATTGTCATTTTAGGGTTGCGTAAGCCGGCAACGACAAGACGGTGTGTAGTTATAGTTTTAAAATTATCATCATACATTCATTTTTACTCACATGTTATTACTAGCGACCCGCCCCGGATTCCCACGGCAACATAATATGGTACGGCAACACTCTTTTTTGGTCGTAATATCAACACAGTCTATTTATTATATTCTGTCTTCTGCGTAAATCGTTGTCATTACTTCAGCCAATTTATACAAATTGTTTATGAATAATAAAAAAACCTAAATCTCGTTCATGAATCACTCCGTGATCTATTGTTGGAAATACATACCTTATGTTCGTTTTTACCGCAGACAGATGCGACGAGGCGACTTTGTTTTATAATATTCATTCACGATTAAATCCTATGACTCATTAGTCTAATGATTAGACTACATTACTACATACGGGTTTTAGTTAATCAGAAAAAACATTAAAACATTGTAAGAATTTAATTGTAATAATTTAATAATAATTTAATTGAAATTACAGTATGTAAGTTTAAGTTTAAAAAAGTTGTTATTGTTACAAACATTAATTTTTAAAATTTTTTGTTTTTTTGTTACTAACATATATTGACGAAAGGTCTAAAATAAAGTATTATTATTATTATTATTAAGAAAAAGGTATTCAATGAGATTAGATTTTATATTAAATCATTAAGAGATCTCGAATGCATCCAACGATCTCTTAATGAATATTTGGATATTATATATTTTCGAAAATACATCGATTTATACTTATTGCGTTGAGCGAAACGCTCCTAAGTGATGTGCCGTTGGCAGGACGTCGTGCACCGCTATATAGCCGTCATGCACAATTTAATTAATAAAAAAGGAGCAGCATTAATGCGAAATGTTATGCATATATTTGTTAATTATTCATTTACACATTTTTTTTCAATTATAGTAAGCAAATAACATATATTTTTTTATTTTTAGTTTATATATTTCCTTTTATTTTTATGTATGCTCTTTCTTGTGTGTGTGTATTTTGATTCTTGAGTTAACGTATATTTTATTTTAATTATTTAGTAAGCAAAAAAAATACTAATAACAATATTGTTTCAAACTAATTGTTTTGTAAACATCTGTTTACACAAGAGATATAAGAAAGTAAATATGTATAAGACAAGATTGTCTTATACATATTTACTTTCTTATATTCATAGGAATCATGTTTCAATTAGTACCTAAAGCAAATACTAAAACAGCCTTTGGTACTACTACATAATATAGTTTTCTAATAGTGAATGAATAACTAAGTTTCATATTTCCTCTTTACTCTTATTAATTCATAGATAATTTGTTCAAATTTTTATTTATGCAAACATATTTCAACGGCGCGCGAGCTTGAAAAGCGAGCTTGCAATGCTAGGCATAACGGCGGGAGGGTTTTTAATTTACCTCTGAACAGCGAAGCCCTACGCCGAAGCCTCACAACTTGTAATCGATTGGAAACATGGCGGCGGCTTTTTTGGACTTTATCACGGGGGAGCTTTCTAATGCATTTATTTTATTGTACACACAGCGAAGATTAATTTCGTTTAGAAAGAATTTGGTAAATTATTAGAGCATAAATGTGTGGTAACGCCACCAGCAATCGCTGGTGCATGAATGGACTGACTGGGATTTGGACTTAGGGGACTTTTCTTGAATAAGAGAAATCCTTTCTTAAAAGCCGGCAACACGTCTGCTATTTCTAAAGTGTTATAGATACAGGGCATTATTGATCACTGAACATGAGGCATCACGCTCCTTTGCCCCTTTATCCTTTAAAAAAATTGGGATGTCCTCCGACCTCACAGAGTACCGTTCCGTTCCGTTGTTCCGTTGGCTCCTTCCCCTTCTTATCTCCCCTTTTCCTTGTCGACATTCCTCCTGCTGCTCCTTACACAAAGGTGGAAACCAGATAATGTGATATTGAGCCTTCTGATGGTACGTAAAGTGAGTAGCCACGTCTCAAATCATCATCATAGTCAAGTCTACCGAAGAGTTTTGCATTGCCCAAAGAACTGCAAAATGTAGGTATATGGCAATTGGTAAAAATACAGGAAAAAATGCTACTTTTTAATGCACGTTTCTTGCAGTGGTGTCCGTTTCATTTCAATTGGTTCCCTTAGATGGTCCACTAAAATGTGATTTTAGTAATGTAGTGTAGGCAATATACTGGGCAATATCTGTCTCAATTCCCCTGTGTATATTTATTTGGGCCCAAGCGAATATTTGACGATTACAAAACGAATGTCTGGACCCTGGCGTACGATGGACGAATGCAGGACGAACATATGACGACTCGAAGACGAATACATGACAAATGGAAGATGCGCCTTGCGTGAGTCTTGCGTTCAGTGTGGCGGTGCACGCGGCGTCGCCACTGTACGCCGTCGCCGTAAGCTTCCTGTCTTGGGCAGCCAACGCCGTCGAATGCGCCATCAATATTAAATATGACATTTGATTTTCCATCGAACAAAAATAACTTTTGTGAAAACTACACTTTTTATCTTCCTATAATAACTTATATAAACAAAGGTATTACACATCTAAAGACATATAATCTGGGGCCAAAAAGTGAAGCCACTTAGAAGTCGCCAATTGGAGACTTCGTAAAATCCGTAATCCCATTGACAAGCGGTACGAATACAAAACCGTTTCCTACGGTGCTAATGAAACATTTCTGTGTTTGTAATTTAAATTAATTTAATTTTGTAGTAGTGCCAATGTGTGTGTGTGCGTGTGCGTGTGCGTGTGTGCGTGTGTGCGTGTGTGCGTGTGTGTGTGTGTGTGTGTGTGTGTGTGTGCGTGTGTGTGTGTGTGTGTGTGTGTGTGTGTGTGTGAGAGAGAGAGAGAGAGAGATTTGCTAAAATGTTATCAATACATTAAACATATTTTTAAGTTTTTTTTTTTAAATACAATACAAGTAAATACAATTTAATAATCAGTAAAGGTGTTAGTAATAAATAAAATAAAATAAATTCTAAACTAAATTAAAACTTTTTTAAAATTGCTCGAAGTAAAAAACAGAATGATAATCCCCTTATTTTGATAGGAAAAACTGTAAAAAGGCATAATTTTTAATTATCGCAGTATTATATTATTTCGTATTAATGGTGCTTGTGTTGCCATTTTTTTAATTAAAGCTTAATGCTATTTACAAACCCTGAAATTCCATTTCTTTCTAAATATTTATCCTTTAGTTAATACAGTTTTTGATATATTTTAATTTATTTGCTATGTGACATAGTCGGATTTTTAGCCTAATAACGAATGATTATATCCGTTATTAAGGCTACAGGATGTCATAATGGAACGGACATACACACATGCATACATACTTACCCGTGCAAATCATTATTTTCCTTCCTTAATTATTATTTTTATTTATTTAATAATCACAAAGCAGAAAAAAAAAATCAAAGTAAATTATAGCTGCCCTTAAAAATATTCTGAATTATATGTATGTTAATAAACATAAATTAAATTACAAAACTTATTTAAATATAATGTATCTAGGGTCACCTATTTAATCACTTTCTATGGTAAATATAATTTTTGTAATGAAATTAACAACACTTGATGTTATGGCAGCGCATTATTATTTTTAAATTTTATATTTACTTGTGTAAAAATATTCACGATATACATTGCATAAAATTAAATATGGAATATATCCATCCATCCATATCCATAATACATAATTATGGAAAGTCATGTTCGTATACGTATTATCATCTCTTGAAGTGTAGTTTTTATATGATTTCATAGCACAAACCATCATCGTCTTGATTACAAACCCAGAGATTTAAAATTCGTCCTGCTTGAGTATAAGACTACGCGTGATATGAGGAACTCACCAATTGGTGACTTTTATGTGGCTTTTCTTTTAGGTACCGGATCAAGTATCTGGTGATATAGAACATCTTTGAATAATACAGTAAATTCTCTCGGCTCGTTAGTAATACAGAAATCGGGCATCAAATTTGAACGTTGAATTTGTTAGTATAGCGTTGAATTTGTATAAATCTATGGATAAAAAAGCCACTGAATTCACAATTGACACAACAAAGTAACATAAGTCTCAATTCAGTGGGTTTTGTTTTATTTTGTTAACAAGAAACTTATATATCTGTAATTTTTTTTATATGACATGCATTAAGTAAGATTTGAAAAAATAAAACGATAGTAAAAAAATCGTAAAAATCAATACATTGAAAAATATAACTTACCAAGTTAAAAAAATCTTAACACTTGAAATTTTGTACTAGCAACATTTACCACAAAAAAATGCCTGAAAATTTTTATCTGTGCCAACTTCAAATCGCAATTGTCAAATTTTATTGTCGCAAAAATTTCAGTCATATTTTGAAACATTTATTACGTGATCATAAAAATAATATTTAAAAATATAATATCATTATCAAACAGTTCCGTTTCGCAGTTGCCGTTTCTATCGGCTGTGTAAATTATCGGTGGTAGTGCGTGAAGATTCGCATAAATGAATGATGTCGCTGAGGTCGAAGGCCCTAGCTCTAGTGGAGGTGCTTTTACGAGTTCCACCGCTCTTTGTGGTGGATGAGTTGCTTAAAATCAGCTTGGGGCTGCCGGTGTCGAGCGGCGAGGAGGTGCTAGTGCTGAGCAACGTGACAGTAGATCACGTAGACGTTCCTGAAACAGATGGGAATTACTACGATGCTAACTTCTATAATGCATTCTTCTTCACATTCTTCAAATTCGTTGTGTGCTGTTTAGGTAAGTAATTTTTTTTTAGCGATTACTCTAGCTCACAACTATTTGAAGGCCCATTCGATTTCGCAAGACATTTCGCAATCGCGCAAACTGTTTACCTGGCGTGGTAATGTCACAATGTGTACAGACCCTGAACAAGTATTTTGTTAGTTTTAAACGTTTTGTATTCATGTGATTCTTTGATCTTTAATTTGACAACTTTTTGGTAAATTTCAATATGTAAATAAAAAATTGTGGGTTAATGCCATTTTTATTTTACATTTGAAAGTATTGAAGAAATGTGTGAATTAATTTCAAGATAACTAAAGCTATTAAACCAATATAACTGAGGTAGACAAAGATAGTTGCTGTCTCCACTACCTATGTAATATTTAACTTATTATATGCAAGAAGTAGGTGATTGACTATCTCATAAAACATTTTTTTGGTATATTGCCAACAAAAAAGTTGGTTTATTGTTTTTACTGATCTTTATTTACAGTTTAGATGCTTAATAGCTTTAATAGCTTTTTATAATTGTAAAAGATATTGTAATATAATTTTAATAAAAGTGAATAATTTTACATCAATTTATTTTACATAATTTTACATGAATTTATGATAAGAGTCTATATTTTAATTATAAGAATGACTACTGGTGTCTTAATATTATCACATTTACTTATTAATATACTAGGTTTCCAAATAAAGAAATCTGTAAACAAATCTATATGAATAGTGAAAAAAAGGTTTTTATTGCCCTCTTACTGTGTAAGTGCTTTTGATTTTTTTTAAATTATTTTAGAACCTTCTAACCTTAATCTACAGCTCTGGCTCACCCATGCTAGGTGAGAAATAATTAGAAAAAAACTCTAATACCAGTAGAACATCAATTTAGTTGTGTCAATTTTGAAATTAATATTTATTTCTAGATGTTTCACATACAACAGATGGCTATTTCAAAGACTTTTGTTTTAATTATATGTTAGAAAAATGTGGTAATTGTGACAAATCAAAATTGTATATTTTTAAAATAAAATTAATTTGTTGATAGTAGTATTACGGGGTTTGATTTCAATGTTGTTTGCAAAAAGAAAAAATATACATTCACTTCTAAATAGTGAAGGTCTAAAATAGCTAAATCTAGTATATAGAAGTAGATATTATATATATATATATATATATAT